>CALSCE010009376.1:7805297-7816624 GCA_943593645.1 Bovichtus variegatus
TGGTTAAAATTCTGAAAATTATTGAATATTTGGTAGTTATGATCAGGCCTAGAGTGGCAGTTATTCATTATTATTTAATTAAATTATTATACAGAAAATTATTATATTTTTGTAGGTTGTTTTTTTAATTTTTTTTTTTTACCATAAAACCCCTCCACATGGCATTATGTAAACAAATCAGCCCTTTAAAAAAGGGTTAGAATTCTGAAAATTATTGAATATTTGGTAGTTATGATCAGGCCTCGAGTGGCAGTTATTAATTATTATTAACATTTTCGTCGTCCAAGGACAACAGAGCAACCTGTCTGAAGTGAGGCACGAGGGTGGAGCGTCACCTTCTGTGTGGTGGTGTTGGTGGTCTGGATGGTGGGCTTGGTGAAGGTGATCTTGACGGGGGACAGGTGGGGCGGCAGCGAGTTGGCGATGCTCTGCATGATGTTGCTCATCTTGGGGCTGCCGCTCACCGGCACCGTGATGTTCTTGGATACCGGCGGGGACACCTTGGAAATCTCCTTCAGCATCACCGGCGACGAGCTCGACGAGTTTGTCCGCCTTCGCTTGCGCGGCTTCTCGTCTTCGTCGGAACAGCTCACGCCTGCGGGGGAAGCGGAGGAGAGACATTCAGGATGTCACAGGGATGACGGGAGTTCTGTTCTGGGATCATCAATTAATCTGTCGACAATTTTCTTGAATAATTGTTTGGGAATTGTGGGAAAATATAGTGGAATCATGTCAAATGTCCTCTTTTGTTCATAAGATATTCTGAAGATATCAAATTGACTGTAATACAACGCAAAAGAAAAGCATAAAAAATACTCTCGTCACTCACACTTGAGAAGATGGAAGCACGAGATGTTTCGCATCTTTGCTTGAAAATTGACTTCATTTATAGAATGACTGGCCATTAATTTTCCTGCCAATCAATCATTGCAGCTTCAGTTCTGTCCATGAGTTTGTTTGCGAAATTCAAAAAGAATAAATAATAGCAGCAGAGTTTATGCAGTAAAATTGAAGGGAAACACTGAACATTTTTAAAACATCTTCACTGTAAAATCGTGATTTACAAGTTCCTGCTCAGGAAATCTCACAAATGCAACTGTAAGACAAAAATTAAATATAATTCTCATGACATCTCCAGCGTTAGTAATGTGCCGGCACATCATTCCCTTTCTCAGTCAGCCTGTTTAGACTCTGCCTACACCAGCTGTTTAACATGCAGGCACACATGGGCAGCAGATTCTCGTGGAGTTGTCAAATTTAATCCTACGAGACGCTGTGTTTAGGACATTTTAAATCCTAGCCAGTATATCGTCTGCATTGTGGGGAGAATTTATGAATCATTTGTCTTGCGGCAAACTGGAGCCATCAAACAAAAAGCATGAGTTTCCTTTTAAGGCATTAAATCTGTTCTTAACGAGTGTTGTTAGTATTTAGGATACAAGCTTGTAGCACCCCCCTCAGGCGGGTCAGTACACTTGTTAAAATGCATCAGCACAACAAAAGTTTAAATTGATTTGATGATGTTGACACAGTGTTAATTAAATGTCTGAAAACTATAACTCTATATGTTTGTCAATTACTTTTATTGCTTGTCTAAGACAAGACAATGACATGACGGCACCGACGTCATTAAACACTAACAGTGATGATATCAACATGCAATACTTTTGACGAAAACAAGACTTAAATGTAGTTAAATAAAAATAAAACTTTACCAGAATCGGTCTTTTAAAAAAAAAAAAAAAAAGGGACAAAATATTTTAGACTGTTTTTTTAAGAAACAACCATATATTTTGGAGATTGACTGAAATGATCAATATAATTTAATGACTAAAAAAAGAAGACTAAAATAAAAGTTTTCTTAAAATAAGACTAAAATGCCCAGACTGAATAAAAGGGATGACTTTGACTAAATATGATTTTTTTTAAAAACTAACGAGGAGATTTGACACGAGGCTCAGACTAAATTAAAACAACAGGTGACAAACGTAACACTAGTTGACCCTCACTTTTTACGTAGACGGTGCTCCCGCTGGGCAGCACCACCACGTTGGATGAAGGGCTGGGTGGTCGTGGGGACTTCACAGTTGCTCCGATGGCGCCGCTGGTCGCTGTCGCGCTGGTGGAGGTGCCGGTGGTGCTCGTGTAGGAGTAACATACAACCACTGCAGGGAGGAAATTTAACATTTTCATTCAGCGTCTAATCCGTTTTAAAAACACTCGTAGTCGAATACAAAGTGGCCCACCTTCTTTGTTTCCCGTTTCAGCTGGCAACAGCAGGGAAGCGTTCTGATTGGCTGTGGCACTGGCCACGGCATTAGCGGTCACAGTGAAGGCCGTCTGAGGGACGAGCCTCGGCATCAAGGGAACAAGCCGGCGTCCTTCAATGGACCATTCGGACGAGCTGTTAGGACCCGACATGCTGGAAAAGATAGAGACCGGTCACAAATCAGCACATTTTTTAGAACTACAATTCAGTTTCCAGTCGTGAGTATGTGGGGAAAAAAAACTCGAAAAAAGCACGATTTGGAAAGTCATATTAAATTGTGTCTCTCCTACTTTCCATTTATATCCGTACACAGTTTTGGCTTTTTATTAGTGTCAAAGTTACCGTTATTCTTATGTCCTTTCTGGCAATATTCAAATCAGCATCGGCAACTATTTTGATCGTTTCAGTAGTTTTTCATGCAAAAATGTCAGTAAATTGTTTTCAAATATGAAGATTTCCTTCTTTTCTGTGTTTTATATCGTATTAAAGTGAATATCTTTGGGTTTTGGACTGACAAAACAAGACATTTAAAGACACCACCTTGGACTTTGAGAAACATTTTTCACTATTTTCTGACATTTTATAGACTGAACGAGTAATCAGGATAATAGGCAGATTAATCGATAATGAAAATAATCGTTAGTTGCAGCCCTAATCTTTTTATTTGCTATGTTAAAGTTCTGCACATGACGAATGATCCTCCTACGTGGCCGGTTACACACTTACTGATATGCAATGGTGGTGAGGCGTTCATCGTTGACAGCCCTGCGGACTTCTGCGCGATGGCGCTCTGTCGAGATGCTGGAAGGATGAAACGAAGGGGGAGGTGGACGAAATAGTACAGCACATTTTAAATAAAGCAAAGTTTGTGTGCAAAAGTTGGTCAAATAGTTGCTCTCAATCATCAAGTTTTAGAATATGTAGGGAACAATTACCCAAGGATTTTAGTGAGTTCTCCCAGCAGATCCTTCTTGTCCTTCGTCAAGTCTCCTTGAGCTCGCAGGGCACTGATGACCCCGGCATAAGCCTCCAGCTCTGGGAAACAGGAATCAATGAAACAAAAACAGTGTGAGCTCAGTCAGATAAAGTCAAATACACATTTATTGGCCTGATTAAAATTCTTCTTGTTCCAATTATTTGCATGAACTAAGTTATATTAAACAAATATCTTATCTTAGCACGTCTGGCAAGCAAAGAACACATAAAACATAACATGGAAACCCATAAAAACACAGCAATAAAAGAATAAAAGTACTTAATGAACCACATTAAAAAAATGGCAGAACCCATAAACAGAATAAAAACTGTTATCAGATGAAACCAGGCGATGCAGTAAACGTATGAGGCCACTGACCTGCTGTATTTGTGTGTGCGTGTGTAAAACGCTGCCCTCCAATATTTGTTAGTATTGCATGACCTTACCAAGTTTACGGAGGATTCTTTTGCACTCATCCCTGCCCAGGTCAAGGATGGTGGGCCATACCACAGGCATGGTACCAGTTAGCACCGGTTTCTCCAGCTGAATCATGGGCTGTGTGGGGAGGAAACAAAATAATGCACAATTAGACAACATTTTAGCATTAACCAAACCATATAACCAAGGACGAGAGACGGACGGCGCTTGACAGCAGAAAGTTGTTCGTTCTGATCATGTATGACGTTAGAAAAGTGGAAGTTTGTTGAATTTTCCTTTTTGCAAAAGAAAAACTGTTTGTGTTTTGTGCCATTTGTTTACTGTGCTGATGTGGCTAAACAAATCTAAACCAAATAATCACTTTTGAGCTTCTTTTCATCCACAACTACTGTATTTTGAGTGGAATAAACGCAGTGTGAATAGTTTAACGTTTAATTGAATGAAATATTTCCTATAAAAGAAGCTTTTCTCTCAGAACTGCTGTGAGAAAATACTCGGCTAATTAGCAACACTGCAAAGAATGTTATGTTTTAGTACCGCTGATGTTTTATATTTTTAACACAGCATACTATAGTGGGATTACGTCACTGTTTATCTTAACAGAGCCGAGTTAACTTTGGTAAACTGTTGCTGATCAACAAATCAGATAAATGATTCAATTACAACACATGCGTTTATGCCTTACAATTCCTTTAAATTACAATGACAGTCGGCAAAATTTACTTTTTTGTTTCAAAAAGCATTTGAATAGACACAAAATCCAATTTAGCTTTAGAAACATTAGAAAAAGTTATTAATATCAATTATGTATGACATTTTATAGGGTTTACAAATCAATAGATCCTTTGTTGTTGTTGTTTTAAAACTTGGATAATTTACTGGATTATCTTCCATTATGTTAATGTGCATCTTTGTTATTCAGAAAGTATATAGTTATTAAAATGTTAATAGGATGCATATTGTTTGAGACAGAAAAGGATAATAAAAGAGTTTGAATACAAGCTGTTCATTTGTTGCAGACTTCTGATGCTCTCTGAAATGTTCTCAACTATCCTCTAAATAAAGAAATGCAACAAAAAAAAAGGAGATTATCACTTATCTGGCACCCAAATATTACAATTAAGTCCAACCTTTGTAAGTGTTTACACTGACCAGTACCGCCCACCACTGGGCATCCCAGTAACTACAAAACAGTGTTGGCGTAAAAGGCCAACCACACAAAATAAAATGGAGATTTTGTTTCATTTAAATGCTCCGTAGAGAGCGATTTATATTGCGAAAATAAGAGAATGGCTTGGTAATTACAACACCTGCACATTTGTTGTACCAGGGTCCGACATTTAAGGGCAAACAAAGACACATTTGACTGTTAATTGTTTATATTTCTGGGTCAAAACCTGTCAACACAACGGAAAACGGAGCACATACTGAGTCTACGCCTTCATCACATTGTCCCATGCACAAATATGCGATAACGTTAAAATAAACTAGCAAAATATTCCGAGCAAAGGCGTCAGATCTTGTATTTGAGTTTAACGCGTATTGAAAACCTCTACAATAGATGTTAGCTTAAATGTTTAGCTAAATCAATGTCTTACCGTCCGTTAGCAGAACAACTTCAAGGCCTTGGTAATCCCGAGATCCAAGCAAACATGGCTGACAATAAGACTTTTAACTAAACTACCGCATCATGTAGTTATTCTGGAATAAATTGCGACAAGAAAACTAAAGGTGAACAGCCAAAACGGGCCGATCTACCCAAAGATGTTCCAGTGTTTACGTTGTCTGCTAGCTAGCTGCGGCTGGCCTGTGGATGGATGGGTTCTTCTTCGGTGGTTTTAAAGGCGGACTACAAACCGACGTTAACGCTGCACAGCGCCACCTACTGTACCGGAGTGTAACACCATGGCTTTAAAATACTAAAAAAAATACGTTTTATTCTGGATATTAAAGCTGTTTCGGTAAAATATTAAATATAGTATAATATTAAAATAAAGCTAAGTGGTGGTGGAAGTATTCAGATGCTTTAACTTAGAAAAAGTATTAATACTACACTGTAAAAATAATGTGTTACAAGTAAAAGTCCTGCATTGAAAATGTAACGAAAGTAAAAGTATGTAAAACATGTTTACTTATTTACTGTTGTAGTTTAAACTACAAACTTTAAATACTTTTTTATAAAACTGCAACTAATTATTATTTTTTTATATTGGATTAATCTGCTGATTATTTTCTTGATTAATCAATTTGATTGGTTTGTAAAAATTCAGAAAATAGTGAGAAATGTCGTCAGAATTACCCAGAGCCCAAAGTGACACCTTCACATTGTTTGTTTTATCGAACCAGTAGTACATCATTAAAAAGTTTTGAAAAACAAATTTAAAATAATTAAAAGGAAAAGCAACAGGTCCTCACTTTTGCGACGCTGGAACCATGAAATAGGTGGATGTAAATGTTGTGGAGTAAAAAGTACGATAATTATCTCTGAAATGGGGAAAGTACCTCAAAATTGTACTCAAGTATGGTACTTAATTGAATGTACTTAGTTACTTTCCATCACTGGTTACAGACATGTAAAAGGTGCAGGGAGGTGGAAGCGGTCTTTTATAATATCTACATAAGTCTGTATTTCATTGCATTTAATATAAATATATATTCTGATTATTTACCTGTTGTTGCTGCACATCAACATGTTTCATTGTGAACATTGCTGAAAGAAGTATTTAGATTGTTTAGTTTTTACTAAGTATAAGTAGCAAAACCACAGGATAGGAAAAGTTCTGCATTCAAAAATATACTTACGTAAAAGTGCAAAAGTATAAGTATCAAATATACCAAAAAGTAAAAATACTCATTATGCATTCTGGCCCATTTCAGAATAATATATATGAAATTATTGGATCATAATTAAATGATCACTTTAATGTTGGAGCCTTTAAAGGTGGGGTTAATTTCAATTATACAGCTGTAAAGCTTAATCTATAACATTACTTCATGATTTATTAGTTGATTTATATTTTTTATGAATAATAAGACTCTGCAAAGTAGCTTTCCAAATAAATGTAGTGGAGTAAAAAGTACAATGTTTCCCTCTGAATATAGTAATTATAAAGTTGCACACAATGTAAATACTCAAGTAAAGTACAAGCACATTACAAGTGTTCTTGAGTAAATGTACTATCCACTGTTAACTTGTGAGTAAAAATAAAATAAAAGCACAAGATGGCTATTAAATCTGACAGTTTAGAGAAGTACGAGGAGCTCTTGAACGCAGCTGGATGGAAGGTGGGTTTTCTCCTCTTTTTTGACTCTTTTGGGGAGGGGGGACAAAGCATTTCCTTTTTTCCATTTGCATCACACTGTGGAGCAAAAAGAAAAGCCAGACTGTTGTACAAAGTTAGTGAGGATTAAAGTGAGCAGACCTGGAGGAGGATGCTACAGAAACTCGGTGGACTCTGGACGTTCATTTTGGATTTAGCAGCCAAAGTTTGACGTAATTCTTCCCCGGATAATCAGGAATAGGCTGCAGAGTCACCATGGAAGTATTTCCTAGGGAGAAATAGAGATATGCTCCATTTAGACTTGGATGTAATGTCAGAAAGTTGGGGGAAAAGCAAGTTTTAAGCAGGAGTTGACGGTTTTCCAGATGTATCTGCTGATGCAGACAGCGGCTGTCTAATGCAACACATCCACTCCTATCTTTTTGTTTATTTCTTGCAACTTTTTGGATTCTTGGGAATAAATATATGACTTTATTCCTCGCTCTCCCCTGGGACTTTGCATCCAACACTGTTATTAGATTAGATTAGAATAACGGGATTGTTAAACTCTGTGGAAATAACGACGCGTCGACGCTTCTGGATATGAACGGACACCGAGGAGACAAAATAAAAAGGAGCCGTTTTTATAAATAAGAGTCAGAAGTTGTCATGATAATGTTATTTGGGTGAAGTCGTCGGAAACTCGTAAGGGAAGCCCCAATGAGTGGCACACAGTCCACACTCACTGACAGGTAGGCGAAATGCTCTTTCTTTCAACTGCAATTCTTTATTTCCATCGTTGCTATTTGAACACAGCATATTTGTGCAAGAGTTATGAAGTTGAAATGGTTTTCTGAATCTGTTTATGTATGGAAACACGACTAACCGCATTACGCCAAACTCCGTTTAAAAAACTCTCAATTTAAGGTTATTTTACTCCTTTCAAAACATACATACTATAAGAACATATTATACGATAAAGTACCTTTTAATTTCGCTATTTTAGTAAATTCGGCAGTCAAATTATTAAACAAAAAAGCCCTATGTTTCTACAAAATACAAGTTTTTCAAATTGACCTTGCGCTCCTTACATCGCATTGTTCTGGAAGATCATGGCACCTGGGATTAGTAAGGAATATAATTTAAAAGTTGATTTGTATTACTTAAAAACGTTTTTGATCTACTGGATCCACGCCGACTTGGATAAAATACTTTAATAATACATATTTGCTGTTAGGTTATCTTCTAACTTTCATGTCTTGTATGGGAAACGTGTGCAAGTTAAAATGTGAAGATTTCTCAACGGAGTTCGTAAAAGTGTTTCCCTTATAAAAACTGAACAGAGCGGGGCTGGTTAGTTTTCCCCTTTGCCCCCTTGATGACAAGCCCCTCTTCCCATCCAGCAGGGGGCATTTTCCTGGAAGAATAATTCTTTACTTGTGGCCCCTAAAAGGTTACCTTGTATATTAAAGGTTCTTCCACACTTTTCTGTTCAAATAACCTCCAGGACATGTGCACAACCCAAGTCTAAGATACATTCCTTGTTGTCTGGATTGACTGAAGGTAGACTGATTAAAACTTCTCTGTGTAAAGATGTCCTTTTAGTATTTATTTATACAGTGAAACAGTCCCACAGAGGGGGTTCTGCAGACTCTTTTCTTTAGATAATAGTCATCTGTGTGCAGGGTTAATTCCACATACTCAATAACAACATGTGCATGTCAATACAAATTGATTATATGACTTCCCCTTTATTGATCACAGAGAAAAACACATGCTGAAGAAAGGAAACTTTTATGTTTTGCAACTCTGGAGTTTATTGAAACGTTTCTGTAAGAACCCCATGAGGTGAATTGTTTTCATAACGTTAATGGTTGACTTTGAGCTCTTCAGATTCCACCCTCCATTAGTCACTTGTGTATTTTTACACTCGGTAATCAAGAGTTTCCTCTGAGGAAATGCCAAAACAAAGGCACACATGACTGCCTCAGGAAATCAAACAAAGTCAAATGATTTCTTGACCTTCAGCCGGCAGAGAGGACTGAGCCGTTGGTCTGCTTTTTAACAGCGCTGGGCCTCTTTTTCGTGGAGATTTGATTCCCCGTAATGTTTCCATCACAAATTCCACATAAAGACCATATACAGTTAAAACAGCCTGTGGAAGTGGAAAGCATGACACACACCAAAGAAGGGACTTAAAGAGAAAATCTACCCTGAAATGGATTTCACAGATATATCTGCAGTGTTGTGCTGCTCAGGTTAGATTTGCTAGATTTATTATCACATGGCATGTGGCTGTAATTGTTTAAGATCTTTTTTTTATTGGGGGAAAATAAGCATTTAGCAAAAATAGCATTATCATATGATGTGGATTTAGTTTTTAGGGCTGGACGAAATAGTTGAAGTCATTATCACAAAATGAAAAAAGGATATTTCCTGATTTTTGAACTCTTATCACAATGTGGCAAAAGTATACAAAATCACACATAAAATAATTCAAGTTTTATACAACACATGAGAACAAACCCTTAAGTGTCAAAACAAAAACTTCAGCAGCTGTTTGTTAGTTTTTATTTGCTTATAATCATTTGAACAACACGACTTTGCACAAATAAAACAATCAAAATATGATTCTGCCAAAGCACATAAGTGATAATATTGAATTATCACAGCACATGAAATTACTGCACTTCAGTACAATTTCCTCAAAATTGCACTTAACTTGAGTATTTTCATTTTATGCTACTTTATACTTCTACTCCACTACATTTATTCCTTGCTAGCTACGTTGTATACTTAATATATTGTATATTATTCTGCATAATGAGTGCTTTTACTTGGTACTTTAAGTATTTTTTGATCCTAATACTTTTACTTTTACTTCCGTAACATTTTTAATGAAGAAATTTGACTTTTTAACAGGATTTCTACACTGTGGTATTGTTACTTTCACTGAAAATGTCGTCTTCCGCTTCTTGTGCTTCCTTTCCTGCACGACAGACGAGTCATATTTAACATGCGTTGGATATGTTTAATGCACATATATAAGGCACATTTCAGGGCAATTATTTTACTTGCAAATGATTTGACTTTGAACGTGATGCGACCGGATCTTTTGGGATAAATCGTGCGTGAGGGCGTCGCTCCTGTAATGGCAGCGCACTGCATCTATCAGGCTGTAGGGGAATGTAACTAAGTACATTACTCAAGTACTTTAAGGTACTTTTACCTGAGTATTTTCACTTCATGCTATTTTATACTTTTACTCGACTGCATATATTTGACAGCTTTAGTCACTAGCTACTTTGCAGATTTAGATTATTGATACTAAATATAAATCAAATTATGATATATTATTAGGTTAAGCTACCCAGCAGGATATAAAGTAATTTACTCAAACTCCACCATTACCAACTGCATCATTATAATCCAGTAATTTAATATGTATGATTCTGTGTAATGAGTATTTCTGCTTTTGGTACTTTTGATGCTCATACTTTTGAACTTTTACTTACTTAATTTTGAATCCAGGACTTTTACTTGTAACAGAGCATTTTTATTAGTATTGCTACTTTTATTTAAGTACAATATCTGAGTATTTCTTCCACCACTGCTCTCAGGTTTATACTAAAGCTGTGTTCTTATGTGATGAGGGGAATTTGTTGTATTATTTAAAACACAATGTGTATTTTAAAAGTTGTTACTGAAGCACAGTGGTGAAAAAACACATCTTACATTCAATATTTCACTGAACTAAAAGTATTAACCTGCAAAATGTATTTAAAGCATTAAAGTAAAAGTTCTTGTTGAGAAAGTTATATTATTATATATCATATTATTAATAATGCTTTATCACGTAAGAAGCATTTCAACGCTACAGCTGATCTATAGCACAGTTTTATATTTTATAAATTGATCATATGTTTTGTTTGTAAAATCTTAATCTGTAGAAGTGTGGAATACACGCAGGGGGAGGAAGAATATTCCCCTCTGAAATGTAGAGGACTGGAAGTATAAAGTGGAATAAAATTGAGATACTCAAGTAAAAAAAAAAAAGGCTCAGTTGCCCGGCAACATTCGTGCCAACTCCAGCAGTGGTGAGGTCACTTCCTGGACGGCGTTCAAGGGTTTCTCAGTGCGAAGAATTCAGTTTGAGCAGCCTGCTACGTAACATTTGTGATATTTTACTGTCTGGATGTGACAAACCCCCCCAGCAGGAGCCATGTTCTCCTGTCTGCCTTTTGTCCTGCAGATCACTGCGAAGGGCTTGTTGTGCTCTCGCTGCTTTTACAAGTAGAAGTAAGTGAAGGCAGCTCCCTGGAGGTCGGGCAGAAGCTGTCGGTTTTTAGGCCTTTTAAAGGGAAACTACGCTTCATAACAGGTC
>CALSCE010009376.1:7856493-7876640 GCA_943593645.1 Bovichtus variegatus
ATCTTTACTTTCAGAGTGAATCTCAAACCTTTCTGTTTGTGATCTTTCAGATGGGATTCACTGATGAAAGGTGATTTCTCCTGGATGTTTCTTCCACTATTTTACACTGGTGTCGCCCAACAATGGAGGCTGAATGTCAGATCTCCCACTTCAGGCATGTATCAGTGAAAGACATTATCACCGTTATAAGAAAAAGTTTCACTATAAACTCAAAATCCTCCCGAGGAGAGACTCCGTGGAATTACCCGAGGACAATTCAGTCGCTTTTTTTTTTTTTTTTTTTTGCTATAATAGTAATAATCAACTGCATAAATTATCTTAAACACTGGAGAAAGGGGCAACGTCGAGCGTGTGTGTGTGTGTGTGTGAAGCCACACGGATGCACAGCAGAGATTTAAGAGACTTTAAGAAATGAAAGGTGTCGATGGATCAAGAATTGTCTTCAGGACTCACTGCTGTAAGCTTGATTTAAAAGTCTGCGATCAGAAATAAGAGACGAGCTCAACTGTATTAGAGATGGACTTCCTTATTCTGTAGCGGCGCTGAAAAGCAACCGTAAAATGCCAAAATCTCGTCTCACCACACTGAGTACGTTTTTAAATTCAGCACCATTCACAGGAACAGGCTGTAAAATCCATTCCTACCATCCCCATGTGTGACTTTAGCCTAGCTTAGCATAAAACTGCAATTAAGGCGGGACAGCTAGTTCACTAATTAACATGTCGTGTCTTGTTTGTTTATCCGCAGATAAACAAATGTACAATGACGTCGAGTCAATTACAATAATAAAGAAACGTTAAAAAAAACAATAAAGACATATTCTAACAGAAAAGAGGCGATCCCATTAGAATAAAATAATAATAATAAATAATAATAATAATAGAAGCCAATAAACTTTCCAATAAGGGAAAATAATTTGATAGATAAAGTAGGATAATTAAATATAAAATTTAATATATTTATATATTTTTTTAAATATATAGAATTGTGCAATTAAGGTAGATAATTTTAAAGGTAAAAATAAATAAAAATAAATTACAGTTATGTAAAAAAATTACAAGTAGAGGTCGGGATGTTTAAGATAACATTTCTAAAATGTCTAAAACCTTTTTAGTGGGATTTTCTTACTGGAACTTTTAGTTTATTTGACAAACAACATCTAAACACAGCGACTTCACAGAGTCTTGTTGTCACAGTGGGGTTGCCAGGTTTGGTACCATTATTCTGCAGAAACCAAATCCTGTACTCTCCGATCGTATATGGCAACCCGTGCTGTAGGCGTATTTTTGAACTGAACAGAGCCACGCTAGCTGTTTCCCCCTACTTCCAGTCATTGTGCTAAGCTAAGCTAACCGTATCAATCTTCTCACCTCGCCCTTGGAAAGAAAGCAAATAATTATATTTCTCAAAACTGTTTATTTGTTAGACGTTCCCTCAAGAGGCTTGAGAGTGTAAAATCTAATTTCTTGTCCAGGTTGATAAACTGAACATCATTTATGTGGAGATTGGCCAACGGCGTGTTAGAGCCATTGTAGGTAAAAAGAAAAAAAGCTAATAAACATTTAAATAAATAGAGTTGGGTAATATTTCCAGAAAAAACTCAGAATTTCCGAGATTAAAGTTGTGAATTTACCAGAGAAAATCATGAGGTTGATCCAACTTTGCAAAGTGAAGCATTAATTAATTAATAATCTCAGAGAATATCCCACTATAGCGGGTTTTTTCTCGGATATTCTGAGTTTTTTCTCTTCTCTTTCCTGGCTCTGTAATTGTTTAAATAAATAAAAGATGATTTACCTACATTGGCCATAATATGCCGTCATAGGCCACAAATTTCCAATGAAAAATTGTCAAAATGTGCCGACCTGAAGCCTTAAAGTTCCAGTACTGTTTTGTTTACTGTTTGTCTTCTTGGTTTGACTTTTCTGAGCAGATATTATACACATGAAATACTGTTTAGCATCTGGCTTTAAAGTCCCAGATTTAAAATTTCCTATAGCACTTGAATGTAGCATAATATAGCAAACAAAGATCCAGATCACTTCCTGTTCGTAATGACAAATCAAAACAAACAACGCAGATGGAGGTAAAAACAGAAACTCTTCTGCTTGTTTGTGTTTTAAGGAATATACATTTGGCACCATGCAGTAAGGGGCAGATTTAGTAAATACTTCTTTACTTCCTGTTTGTTTTATCAGGAGTGTTAACTCATGGATGCACGTAGAGATGCAGTGCAAAGCCCTGAGTTGGTAAAACTGCAGCTATAAAAACAATTATGCACATTTATTGTCTAATATTGTGTGTTTTTCCTGGAGCACAATACACCGCGTTATAGATACAAGCGTTTCAGAGTGTGTGCACATGTGGATTTATTGAATTGAACTTTATTGCAGAATTTATTTAGCATTTGTATTCCACTCCGTATTTTTGTTGCTCATCAAACACCTTTTTTTTCTTTATTCCCTGGAATTATTTTAAGGGTTTTTGTTTCTCCAGGATCATTTCTGCAACAGGTTACTCATAAAAGCCATCTTCAGCTTTTAGCGACGGCCTGTTCTCCCTTTTTTTTTTTTAAGGTACAAATATTAACTCCTCAAACCTCTTCAATTCACTCATGGTTGGACTGAAAAGACTGAAATATTCTTTCGCCACAAGACTGCACAGATGACATTATTGCTTTGATTTTTGGACGAAATATACAGAAGGAAAAAAAAAACACACCTGAAAAGAATATATAGACAAAAAAACAAACAAAAAAAAAGATTGTTATGGACTGTTTTCAATGTTAAAGGAATATAATGTACAATTTGTGACTGTATATCAAAGGTTTTGTGTGTTGTTTTTTTACACCATGCAATCATGAAATGTTTTAACACTTAAAAAGAGGGTGAAGTGTCCACGCAGCATTAATCTGTTTTATAAATGTTCTATTCAAAATGTCCTATTTTACTTTTACTAACATGTTTGTTGAGAAAGATCCTTTTAAGCAGGAGATTTAAAGCTGATCTGCTTAAAAATGAAGGGAAAGAAAAGGTTTTAGTTGATCTTTTGTGGGGAGTTTGATGATAATGGGATCTTATTTATCTTAAAACTTATTACTTACTAATTAACACTAAACATCAGTTCCTCTACAAGGTATTTTTATATTTATTTTTTTTTAAAAAGCATTGAATTCAAAAAGCTCTTGTGGTATTAAAAGTCTTGCATTTAATTATACTTTTTTTAAAGTGAGGTCATTTTTCAGAAATGACCTCACTTTTCCCCCCAAAAAAAGGAAAATTTTACAATAGTGAGGTAATTTTTTTAAATGTCGCTGTACCTAACACGGTAACTCAGTTAAAGAGAAATGTAATTTCGTCACGGTCCGCCATGTTTTTTGTTTACATTTGGCGTCGTGCACCTGAAGGTCGGAAATTTCAACTTTCAACTTTAAATAAAACGCGACATTAGTTTCTAGTTTTAGGAAAACGTTACTCAAAAGGGGGTAAATCGTGTATTTGTTGGGGACTATTTTCAGTCGTGGATTAATACACATTTGGTGGTCGAGTGCAGACGTGTATATATTTTTGTATATTTACATTTTTTTTATTGTTAAATACTGGATAGTTTCGCGTCTTCCAGCCTATAAAAGTGAAGTTTACCAACACGAGAAGGTAAAAACACAGCTCTCGTGATTATTTATGGCAGAAATGTGGGACTGAATGAAAGTCAATAACTAAAACTGCGACATTCGGTTAATTCTATTATTTTTTAATACAAAATGTTTATCCACAAAAGCTTTATTTTGACATATAAATCTCACTGCTTTCGGAGAATTCACAGTTTGTAACGGATGATTCTGTTGTGAAACATTTTGTCGTAAAATATGAGAGAACACAGGTTTGGTGGGTTGAGGTAAAGTAAAAAATATAAAACAAAAAGATGATTTTCTACATCTGGCATTTTTACATTATGGCAGCGGCATCAATCACACAGGCATTAAAACCTTTTTTAAATAATGTATAAAGAAATGTTTACCCACTGAACATCTACATCCCTCATAAATTAAACCGTCTGCTTGTGGATTTAGGCCACAAATAAATAAGCTTTAGCTAAACTCTGCGGTATTTCTTGTAAAACAAAATGCACAATATTAAACTCAAGACTTGAGTAAAAAAAACAGGAAATCAGTTTGACACATCGTCTTTTGATCAAATGATGCACATGAGCATGAATGTGTCGCAGAAGTGAAAGAATTTGACACCAAATCCTCCGCCATCGTCTTGCTCTCGTGATGAAATTAAATCCGACAGCGTAGCTAGTTTTGATAACGCGCTTCACGACTTAATTATTTTTTTTATTTGTTGAACGCGTGCGCTGATAGACTACATGTTAAAAAATTACTAAAAAGGGGTTTTATTTCTATAAAGAAAATAAAATGGTAACATCGACCAGAGACTAAGTCCTGAGGAAAACCACAAGCGAAGCGAGATCCGAAAACAACACGTGCAGTTACCGTCGATCGCCACAGGTGGCGCCAAAGAGACGAAACACACGGACTCTTTTCACAGTATCGGTACATGAGACTATATCGGACCCTTCGAACCTTTTCCAGTTCTGATACTTTTTTTTGCGTGATATGGCGGCATTTCCACGCACGTCCGATTCCTTCAGTCACTGTTTAAAAGTTTTCGTGCGCTAACTTCGTTGAGCTTGTGAGTCTCACGCCACTTTTTATACTTCGCTCTACTCTTCTTGTAGCCAAACCGGGCAATGTCCACCATGAACACCCAGGCTAGTCCGTAC
The DNA here is from genome assembly GCA_943593645.1 of Bovichtus variegatus. Lineage (NCBI taxonomy): Eukaryota > Metazoa > Chordata > Actinopteri > Perciformes > Bovichtidae > Bovichtus > Bovichtus variegatus. The sequence continues at coordinate 7,861,279 of CALSCE010009376.1, forward strand.
ATGGCCACGCCGCCGAGCTTCATTATCAGCGTGGTCCTGGGAGACGTGAGCTCGCAGTAAAACATGACCGTGCCGACCCCGATGCGCACGGTGGCGAACAGTAAGATGAAAAGCAGGTCCACGGCGTCGCCCAGCAGGCTGTCGTACAGGCCCAGCTGCCGGAGGAACCAGCGGGTCTGCAGCAGGGGGTTGGTGAGCTCGCTGCCGAAGATGACCCCGCAGGTCTCGCAGCCGGACACCCCCATGAGCAGAGCCAGCAGGATGCCCACGATGCTCGCGGCGTGGTGCGCCATCATGACGGGACCCTCGGTGTGGTAGAGCACGCACCAGCACATATCGAAGAAGAAGTAGCCGAGGCAGACGCACATCGAGAACGTCTGCAGCGCAGTGTTTTCTGTACCTGAGGGATGGATGAGAGGGTGAATAAAGCGTGGCCCTCACCTACAGACTGTCACTTCAGAGACTTAATACTGAACGACCACAAAGTTTGTGTGTCTCTGTGGTCAATTTGTGTCTCTTTGTAGTCATTTTGTGTCTCTTTGTATTTGTTTTGTGTCAGTTTGCAGTCATGTTGTGTCTTTGTGGTCAATTTGTGTCTCTTTTGTATTCGTTTTGTGTCTCTTTGTAGTCATTTTGTGTCTGTTTGTAGTCAATTTGTGTCTCTTTGTAGTCATTTTGTGTCTCTTTTGTAGTCATTTTGTGTCTCTTTGTGGTCAATTTGTGTCTCTTTGTAGTTGTTTTGTGTCTCTTTGTGGTCATTTTGTGTCTGTTTGTAGTCCATTTGTGTCGTTTTGTGTCTTTGTAGTCATTTTGTGTCAGTTTATAGTCATTTTGTGTCTCTTTGTATTTGTTTTGTGTCAGTTTGCAGTCATGTTGTGTCTCTTTGTGGTCAATTTGTGTCTCTTTGTAGTTGTTTTGTGTCTCTTTTGTATTCGGTTTGTGGCAGTTTGTGGTCATTTTGTGTCTTTCATAGATTTGTTTGTTCATGAAGTAGAGAGATTAGAGGCTTTTTTCAGGATTTTAATGTGGAAATTCTACTTTTTTTTGCAGGAAGAACATACCAGACACACATTGTTCCGAGCAGACTATTTGTATGTATGTCGGGATGTTTCAGGAACCGTCAGCTCACCGTGGCAACGCTTATTGTATCTCTGTATGTGAACTCTACCTGCATGTGTGAAGAGCCAGGGTCCGTCTATGAAGAGGACGTACGCAGTCAGCAGCACGATGACGACCCCGTGAGACAAAGTGACGAGCCGGCAGCTCCACTCGGGCCCCCGCTGAGTGAAGGTGCAGCAGAACAGCATGTAGAGACAGAACCAGCCAATCAGGCTGCAGATCACCTCCAGCACCGGCATGGCTGCCTGTCTGGGACAGTTTCAGCATCAAATACATGGATCGTAAAGTTCAGGTGGGTTTTACTTTTACATGTTGGAGAGACTGCAGGTGAAAACATGCACTGGTCAAGATTAGTGGAAAAAATCTACATCAGGAGTTTATTTACTAACTTTGTCTGTTTGTGTCTGTAGATTTCTGCTAAATTCAGCAGAAGTGACATCACATAAAGCTTAATTTACATATTTAAACCTGTCAGAACACTTGTAATATAAAAAGTAATTGTGTTAATGTGAGTCATGAACTGAAGTTTCATGTTTATCTATTAGTTACATTTTTGAGCCTATTCACCTGTAGTGTGTACAAAATGTATGAATTTTACAATCATATCTTTAAAGGAGCTTTTTCTCAGACTCTGAGGCAGAAATCTCCACTTCAGTAGCTCTTACATACACCAAACTTTACACTTTCATTCCTCTCTATATTCTGAAGCTTTGTACAGAGGGGTGTGTTCACATCTCACTCAGAGCTGGATTTATACAGCTTTTATTACTAAAAACAAGGCAAAAACATTTTTTTTTAAAGATTACTTTTAATAAAGTTTGATTTTGAATGAAGCAACACATCTGCCAGTTATTTCAAGATGGCTACCAGGTAAGCAGATCTCTCTATATTTCTCCAGTTAAAAGGTAATGTTAACCCATTAGTGTTCTTTAGTTATAGTTTTAACAAATATGTGCCCTCACATACTGCAGCTTACCTTAACTCCTCCTCCCCTCAGATGTCCCAATATTCAGGATGCATGCAGAAAATAACTCCCCACATTCGTACGCAGCCTCCATCACTGCTTGTATTCCATAGAAAGACTCATTTCAAACCGGATGACAGAAAGGCCATGTGCATGCTACTATAGACGGTTAGTGATCCTCCCCCTGGATCTCAGACCTGATCCTCTTAAAGGATTACAGTCTCTGCAGATACACCTGCCTTTACACTTTACACTTCAACTGAAGTTTGCTCTTAGAACAGCTTTTCTGATGCATTTGCATTGGCTGCCATTTTTTTTTTTTTTTATCACCGCTTCTTTTATTTTCTGTTGATGCTGCTTATTAATTTTTTATAGATTTGACAAAAAACATTTTGGGGGTAAAACCTTTTTCTTATTGTTTTACCGAATCAGACGGACCTTAAGTAGGAATATTTTATTTTTTAATCACTTTCTTTATTGTATTTTAGCAGTTGTGGAATGTAACTAAGTACATGTATTTAAGTACTGTACTTAAGTACAACATTTGTAGTATTTTCTTTCTGCTGCACTTTAGAATTAAATTAAAAAAAATTTAAAATCTCAGGGAAATATTGTACTTTTTATTTCTCTACATTTATTTGACATCTTAAAATTATTAGTTACTTCAAAAAAAAATGATTTCTACACACAAAACATATAAATAACATATAAAATATGATGTTTTGATGTAGGTTAAATGATCCAACATTATATTTAAGTACACCTGAAACAGAAAATTAATTGGAAATAAGTCCTTTTTGTGTAAAAACATTTCATAGTTGCAGCTTCTCAAATGTGAAGATTTGCTGCTTTTCCTTTTAATTAATTTAATTAATTTTCTTTTTTTTACTTTAGTAGAAGCTTTTTTAGCTTTTCCTGTCTTTGCACTGGCTAGCAATGTTAAAATTATTTCTTATTTCTCTGTTTACTCCATTACTTCCTTTATGAACTCTTGATTTTGCTTATTTTACTGTAACTATATTTACTAAAACATATTTTGGGGGTAAAACCTTTTTGTCATTGGTCTGCCTCAGCCAGGACTTTGATTCAGAAAATTTTATAGACTTATTTTGTTGTATTTGAGCTGTAAGATTTTATTCTTTTTTATTGCTACTTTATTATTCACTTATTTATATAAATGACAGCGTCGTATGCTGCAACCAAGGTGGAAGAAGTACTCAGATATTTTACTCAATTAAAAGTAGAAACATTAAATTGTAAAAATACTCTGCTACAAGTAGAAGTCCTGCATTCAAAATCGTACTAAAGTAAAAGTAGAAAAGTGAATTAAAGTACCAAAAGTAAAAGTTCTCATAATATGTAATGACCCATTTTAGAATTACATATATAAAATGACTGGATTATGATTATTGATGCATTAATGTGCTCATCACAGCTGGTAAACGTGGAGATAATTTTAATTACTTTACATAGTGCTGCTGGATATTCTAACCTATAATAATATAATCATAGTTTATTTATTATTTGGGATTATATTTTGTATTCGCTAATAATCTGAATCTGTAAAGTAACTAAAGCTGTCAGACGAATGTAGTGGAGTAGAAGTATAAAGTAGCATAAAATGCAAAGTACTTCAAAAGTGTACCTCAGTGCAGTACTTGAGTAAACGTACTTCTTGTAAACGTGGAGCTGCATGAAGAGTCTGCAGCTTCGTCACCTGACGGTCCTGCAGCATTAACCCACTTCTGCTCTAATCTCACACCAGACAAGATTATTGGACACTTAAAGAAACTTTACTTCAAGCTAGTTTGATCCACATAGAGACATTAATTTGCAGTATATTTTGCAGTATTTGTATATGTAAATCTTGTTCAGCAATCCTCTAACCCCGTAGTTCTCCCCCTTTTGGATTTGTAACCCTTAAAGGAATAGTTCAACATAATTATTTTCTTTTATGCCGAGAGAAAATCAATGAATCAATAATCTAATGATATAATATACAATAGTATAACATTCACAGGGGACATTTTTTTTCTTTTAATACTTTAGGTACATTTGACTGATTATACCGAATTTTCAATGCTGGACTTTTACTTCTAACAGAGTATTTTTATTAGCACTTTTACTGAATCAAAATAATTAAATATTTGGACAGTCTATTTAATATATAGCTATTTAATGTTGTAGCTGGTTGGTAGTTTGGGCTGCAATTAATCGTATTACTAATTTCACAATGTACTTAATTATAATATGTTAGTGGATGTACTTTAATAATGTGGCCTATTGATATTGGTAGAAGTGGTTGTAATTGAACTTTTTATTGAATCTTAAGTGTTTTTATAATGTTATTACAGTGTGTTAATAGTATTTTTGTATCTGAATAAATCTTCCACCACTGCTGCACACAACTGTATTACACACTCCAGTCCAGTAGGTGTCGCAGTGCTTCTTTAATGTGACTAATTAGTTACGTAGAAGAAGAAGAACTTCCGGGTTAGCAAGTTTACTGTGGGTAAACACACGCGATGATGACATTGAAATATATTATTACATTTTCAGCTAGTTTACATCACGTTCTGTACAGCACACGTTAGTTTTCAGCCCGTGAAACACATTATAAAACACGGGTCTTAACAGGAAGCCAAGGTAAGTACAACTGCATGTTGAAAATCGTTGAGGAGACGAGGTGGAACTCCGTTCATATTACTAATAATTTAATGCTCCCGCGAATATTGTCGAACTTGTATTTTAATTAAAACATGGTTTATTATCTTAAACGAATGACTAGGAGCCGCTTTTTCGTTCGGCCTTAATTAGATGCAGCAAACTATTTATTTTAGGATAATTTAAGCTATATTGGTCGTTTCACTAGTTCAATAGTGTCAACCTGCGTTAGTTAACATTAGCTTGTTAAGGCAGTGGGGCTCGCTGGTGGTGAGGTGGGTAATGGGTGATATTTAATTAAAATATAGAGCTGCTTAATAAACGAGAATCATGCCGAATTTACCAGTAGACCCTGATCAACCTTAAATGTCTTCAAAGTTTCCCAGTATCATTTGTTTAGTTTTGAATAAAACTAAAGCAACATTATTTATCGGAATAAGTGAACAGATTTTGGTGATGCTACATTTTCTCTATACAATGTACAGGTGTGCGGTTGCAGCTGCCTTTTTTAAATCTAAAGCTTTTTTCATGCAGGTTGAATATTTTTTTGGTCCTACTATTTGTCAATGTAATACTATATCTAATTAGTTATTTCTGCAAGATGTTTGCAAACATTTGTTTCACATTGATTTAACTGTTGTCTAATGAATAGCAACTGTAATTGTGTGTGTGTGTATATATATATATATATATAATGGAAAATTCTTAGTAATTAGTAGTACAATTTGTTCTGATAATTTTTATCTTAAACCAGGAAATAACTTACCTAAATCAAATTAAATATAGATATTCTCATATCATTACTACCAAACCAAGAGCCCAAACTGTGTTAAGCTATTACCTGCAGTTCACTACAGTTATGTAGTCCTGTCTTTCCTCTCTCTACAGGATGGCTTTACCATGTGTGCGACTGTGCACTCGGCACATGAACACAGGTCTTCAAGTCTGTGGTTATGCGACACTCGTTAGATCATCCAGACCCCAGGATAAAAGCAGCACAGGTCCAGTGTTTCAGTATGTCGGCCAGCACAAAAAGCCCACCCACAAAGTGTTTGTATGGGGCTTCAGCTTCACCGGTGCTCTGGGTATCCCCAGCTTTGTGGTGCCGGACAGCGGCAAGAAGACGCCTCGCAAATACCAGCTGACACCTTACCGGCTGGACACCGCAGAGCAGGTGAAATCAGCTTTATTGTGATTCGTATGTCTTTTATCCATTTATTGACTAGTTATTGACAGTACATATTTATATTTATTTATTGACAGACTGTTCTCATTCAGAAATCCAGTGCAGATATCTAGGCCCAGCTACTCAGTGTTGTACTTAATTGTTATTTTAATTTTAAATAACTAACTCTGTCCTGTAACTCTAATGCGTTTCAATATGTTGCAGCTATGACACTTTAATTTCCCTCCGGGGATTAATAAAAGTTCTTTTTTTTTTATCTTTTACGAGTAGGGCTGCAACTAACGATTATTTTCACAGTCAAATAATCTTTAAAGATTAAAAAGATATCAGAAAATATTCATATTTAAGAAGCTGGAATTGGAGAACTCTTAACTTTTTTTCCTTAATTATTACCAAATAATTATACAATTACGCAAACAATTATCTAAATAGTTGGCGAGTCATTTAATTGTTGACAAGAAATTGATTATTCTTTGCGGCTCTGCAATCCATGTCAGTGATTATTGTTAAATGTTTGATGCATATTGCAGTTCTGTTTGAACAGTTTTCATCTTCCGTTTTAGCACAGAAGACCATTAGTATGACGAGGTGTGGGACGTGTAAAAAATAAATAAATTGCAAGACTAAACTCACTTGCTGCTCTTCTTCTGTGGTAGATCTCATCTGCGGCTTGTGGTTACGGCTTCACTATCATCGCCTCGCGGACCAAAGATGTGATCAAGCTGTGGGGCATGGGCCTGAACAAGGACTCCCAGCTGGGCTTCCAACGCACGCAAGAAAGCCGCTGTAAGAAAGAAAATACTGTTGCCCTGCTTTACTCTGCTCAACTTACCTCCGCAGAGAAACAGCGCTTTAGTGTCTTTTAGCGCATTGTTTCACACTTTACAGTCTGGTTTCCGGCAAAATAGCTCTACAAACCAATATTATCATAATAGTGTGCAATTAGTTTTTTATTGTAGTTGAGTTTTAGTTCGTCTTCAGAGTGTCTAGTTTTAGTTTAAGGTTTTCAGAATATTTATGTATTTAATTCTAGTTAGTTTTGTCTACATTTATAAATCCCTTAAACCTGTGACACTCAGAAAACGAGCCCAGCGCTTTTTTTCTGAAAGAGAACTCGCAGAGACGTCCCGTCGTGGGCGTCAGCGGACGCGGCCGCGCTGTTGTGTGGATTTTGTTGCGCGTCTATTTGCACTTTTATGGCTTAGCGCGGGCGCTGACTTTGCAGTTTTCTACAGAACCGTTGATCCAAATAAGTTCACGGGCGGCACTGCACTCCTTCGGGTCCTCGGCAACACACACGCCAAACAGGAAGTAGATCGGTCCAAGGGTTGGCGAGATAATTGAAACTCAGAGACACACAGATATCTGTCATTACTGTGTGATAGTAACATCAGTGCAGCTTGTACCTTCTCTGCCTTACACCTCTATCTCTCTGTAGATAGGAGCTATGACTACGTGTTGGAACCGTCCCCGCTGGCTCTGCCTCTCGCCGAGCCTCTGAAGACCAAAGTGGTTCAGGTTGCGTGCGGCCGCGCTCACTCTCTCATCCTCACCGACCAGGAGGGAGGTAAGACGCTCTTATTTCCTGCACCGGCATGAAGCCAAAACCACAGTTAACTGCTGTACACATTAAAAAAAAATCAGGATAAACTTTGCTATGAATCACTCGAGGCTTTTTTCAAGGAGACGTGGCGCCTCGAGTGTTTGTCACAGAGAAAGAAACGCTTTGTATTGTGTTGTTACCAACCGCCGGTCACACTGTGTCCTTTTACATCCTCCACCCACCAGGCACTGAAAAACGATTGCTTATCAGGCAGCTGTTAAATCTCTTCTCGAGACCATTAGTGTCTTCTGGTACAGTCAGTAAATCAGCTCGCAGATCGGATTTTAAATTGCTGAAATCGCAGTTTGTAGAATGGGTTCATGATTCTTTTGCTGCCCTCCACAATGAATAAAATGTTATTTTGATTTATGAATCCTTTTTCATTTTTATTCATTTTTATTATGTAGGAATACTTCACCCACATGATCATTTTTATATCAATTGTGTCTTACATTGAATTATGAACATGCCTCCATGGTGAACTAAGAATAATAATAAAAAAACAGATAATTCTTTATGAATTGAAGAATTGAATTGATTGAATTGAAGATTTTAGTGTAAATAGTAAGATTTTAGTGTAAATAGTAAGATTTTAGTGTAAAATGCATGTGTTTGGGAGGTGTACAAGCTCTAACTGGCACTTAATGCCTTAAATGAACCAAATTCTGACTGTAGTTTGGTCTGATGAGGGAGAATATATTTCATTTTCACTTAGTGTGACTTTCACTTTAAAAGGAAAACTAGCAAATGTGAATAACAGAATGTGACTGTTGCAAATGAAGCTCAGGATTTTTTTATGGTACGAATTAATCAACTTCAATCAACCCTTTTTAAGCAAAATAAAACTTAACAAAAATAAAAATTAAATTGTTTTAGCATTGAAAGCTTTTTACCTGCATATGAGAATAAAACACTTGCATTTCACATAAATAAATAAAGGTTATATTAGTATTTTAAATTGGTGCTCTGTTGCCATATTGAGGATTTTACAGTGAAAGTGAAGTTTTTTACTCTCGTCTCTGTTCTTCTCTTTTGAAGTTTTCAGTATGGGCAACAATGCGTACGGCCAGTGTGGAAGGAAGATAGTTGAAGATGAAGTTTACAGGTTTGTCCTTTTTTTTTTTATTCCAATTTCTATTAAGATGAGGTGTTTTCATGCCAGTGGGAAACATCTTCAGCCTCATTTGATTATTTTGGCAAAAGCAAAAGGATTTTTATATCATTGCTGAGATCTGAGCTCCTACTTTTCTCATATTCAAACAGTGGCAGTCACACAATTCACCAGGTGAAAGGCTTCAGCAGCAGCGTCACCCAGGTGAGTGCAGCTCATTCCCCTTTAATTTACTTTATTTCCCATTAAAGTAGCAGAAAAGTAAAGCACAAGAATCTCTAAATTGTTCTTAAGTTCAGTACTTGAGTAAATGTACTTAGTTACTTTCCACCACTGGGGAAAAGAGGGTTTTGAATCATGCGTGTAGTTTTTCTGTTGCGTGTCGACGTGATGTCTTTTAACACTGAAGATTCGTCTCTTTGTTTTTGTTTCCAGGTGGCGTGTGGACAGGATCACAGCCTGTTCCTCACTGAGACGGGGAAAGTGTTTGCTTGTGGATGGGGAGCAGATGGACAGACGGGTCAGTGCACTTCCCAAAAAAAGTGACACATTTTCAGTCAGCCGTCTTAAAACTTGGAAGCAAGATAATAACATTTTAATTTAAAAAATAATGAAAAAAAAGTGTTTTCTTCTCCAAAGTAGCCTTTTTTTTTTTTGCAACAGAGACACATTTTGTGAATACAAACACATTAATATCCAGTTTCTGTTGTTTCCATCTCTGATAAATGCAAAAAAAAGGAAAGTGTGTGAGGATTTATTCATATTTATGTAACGTTCTTCCTCATCTTCCAGGTCTGGGTCACCACAACGTCAGCTCCAGCCCGGTGGAGTTGGGGGGGGATCTGTCCGGGGTGGAGGTGCAGCAGATCAGCACGTACGGAGACTGCAGCCTGGCTGTGTCCGCAGATGGACAGCTGTACGGATGGGGAAACTCTGAATACCAGCAGCTGGCCTCGGTCACTGAAGCCACACAGGTGAGCAGCACTGATACGACAGCAGAGAGGCTCCAGACCCTCTGACATGTCGTGCTCTGAGCCTCTGTGCGACCGCTCATGTGGCACAAAGAGATGCTTGACGGCTTCTGTTTCCACCCGCCAGTCAGGATGTCAAAAAGGTCTTCGCCACGCTGCTCAAACACACGATATGATGTTTGAACATTTACAGCCATAATCTCAAAAGACAGGTCTGGAGGAAAAAAAATCATCGAGGTAACATTTATACTCTAAATTCTTTCAGATTTAAAAAAAAAAAACTAGTTTTCTTTTATTTTTTTTATGGATTTAAAAGACACAAGAAAACAATTTAAAGGGATAACACTTATTTCCAACATGGTCACTGATGTTATTAAAAAAACAGGACAGACAATCACACACAACATGCACAGAATCCCTAATAATAATAATAATAATAATATGGAAAACAACAGAAATGACCTTTTAAAACCTCGTCTTAGTGTCTTTCTTTTCATCACAACCCAAGGTTTTCACTGTATTTGGAAATACAAGATCGTTCAGCAGCAAACGTCTCAATAAGCAACAGTTATTCGGATAATTCACGCTGAGTTCTTGTCTTTTCTCGTCTCGCAGCTCAACTCTCCTCGACATCTTCCTCTGAAAGGCTGCGGGAAGGTGGTTCAGGCCGCATGTGGAGGCACGCAGGTGGCCGTTCTCAACGGTCAGTTCGCGCTAATACACCCGAAAACACAATTTAAATGAGTGTGGGCAGAGATGGTTAGTTGACAGTTTTTATAGTTTTTAGCTGTATGTGACTCCACACGTGGCCTCTTGGTGGCCTCACAGATCACAGTTTTGGCCATTTTCCCAAAAGTCTGCAGCAGCCAGTTTGTTAGACATTGACAGGACTGGCAGCAACAGTTTGTGGTGAACATCTGTTTAAGAGACGAGCTGCAGCCTTTATCTATCCAGACTTCATGATCCCTTATTGATGCTGTTTAAATGAGCGCAGCCTCATTTCCATCTCTGCAGTCTTTTTAATTGACAAATTTAAGGATTATTTATGTTTTAAAAGACAGGGCTTGTGTTTATCAAGCGTCTCGGAGGCGAAACTCAGTCCTAACTGCCCAAAAAACTCTCATTGAAACATTTTTTTGTCCTACTTTTAGGCTAGGAAGTAAAGGCCTCCTCCACTATTGTGCAATACTGACCAATATGTGCAGCATTTAGCTTAAAGTATTGCATACTGATTCTAAGCAGGTTTTGAGTATGTAGCGTGTTAACACTGGAAATAAAATGTACTCGGAGCAGACAGGACGCATACTGATGGACACTATTCTCCCACAATGCAATGCACAAAGGAAATGCATGCAAGTAGAAGTATTAAATCTTAGGAAACAAACATTTCGATGTCTCTTTGTGAGGTTTTAATTTGCAGTCTGATTGACATCCAAACGTGTATCGTTTCCTGTTAGTATAAAATGGTAAAGTATGATATTTTGTTGTACTTACTGCTAAAACGCAGCCTTTGTTTCACCATGTAAGTGTATAAATATCAGTCTGTGTGTCCCTGCATCTCTCCAGAGAAAGGAGAGGTGTTTGTGTGGGGCTATGGCATTCTTGGAAAAGGTCCAAAACTCTCCGAATCCTCGACGCCGGAGATAATTCCCGCCACACTGTTTGGACGCTCAGAGTTTAACCCCTCGGTCGCCGTCACCAGGATCAGGTGTGGCCTCAACCATTTTGCTGCAGTGACAGGTAAGTTTGTTTGTCACTTTTACAGTCTCTTAAAGGAATAGTTCACCCCAAAACAAGACAGTACTCGCCGTTTTTATCCGTGCAAACAGACTTCGAGGGAGGCTGATCTAAAGACGGCATATCAGGTTATAATATGTCTGAAAAACTTTATCCAAGGGCCTTGTATCTATTCTTGTGCTCATGGAAATCCAAACACAACTTGTGTGCACAAGAAATGGGAGAATAATCTCAAATGCTTTGTTTAGAAATAGTTTGGATGTGTTTGGATTTCCACGACCCCGCGAATGATACGACACTTGATAACGTTTTTTGTTTTTTTTACATTTTTATAATCTTTTTTGCTGTCTTTCGTTCGGCCTCTGTCGAAGCCTGTTTGCACTGATATGCTTTTTATGTTTTCGGTTTCTAGAAAACTTTTTCTAGGACTATAGAGAGCCTCGGGAGGGGAGTACTGTACACAATGTGTATTGTTTTTGGGTGAACTATTCCTTTTTAAAGCTGCACTACAGAGGTCAGAGCTCCAGATTAATTCAGTATCACACCTTGAAATACAAGATTTACGGATTCTACTTTACTTTTTCTGCTTCAAATTCCAATATCATTTTTATTCTCCCGAGTGCTTTTTGATGAGAGAAGGAAACATAAAACTCATAAACAGCAAAGTCGTTCAGTGTCATCCAGTCTGGAGTGCTTAAAGCGAGGCTCAAACGTCGGGGAAAGCAGTTTGCTTGTTGTTCTTGTTTTTTATTATATTCTGCATGTCTCAAAGATCATCCCAGGAAAAGCTCTGGCTCTATCCACACTGCAGCTGCCCTGTGTTGAGGCTCAGCAGGCGCCTCACAGCGTGCTGATGTTTGACGGTTGTGTTGCAGATCGAGGCGAGCTCTTCGTTTGGGGGAAGAATGTGAGAGGTTGTTTGGGCATCGGGAAGAGAGACGACCAGTTCTTCCCGTGGAGAGTAAGACAACACTGATTCAATATTAGTCATGCAAACAAAAGAGTCAAACGTGCAGCTGAAGCGCAACAATTTGTGAACTTTGTCTGACTTCTTCTGTCTTTACATCATAATAGAATGCACCTACTGTGCATTTCAGGGTTCAGTGTTCGTTCATACTTATGTGGAGGAAAAAAGTGGTAAAAGTTAGATATTATCATCCCCAAAAACAAAAATTTTATAAAAAATGCCATATTTTAAAGATGTAATCGAGTAGTTCTTGACAATGTAACTGTAATCTAACTGCACATTTTTTCAAAAGTAATCCTGGCTGATTATAGTTGCTTTATTTTTGTAATTTGTTATTACCCAAACCTGTATTATAGGCTTACTTTCAGATTTTTAGAAGGAAATTAATGTTGGCAAAAGTTTTTTCTTCTAGTTTTTCTGATGTTAAATCGCATGATTATTTTTTTATTTAACTTTTATTTAACCAGGATTATTTCCCATTCCGATTCCTAACCAAGACAGCAGCATAGAAGTAAAAAAAAAAAAAAAAAAAAAAAAACGGTATACAAATTTCACAAACTGCAAGAAAACAAACAGCAAATTAGATTTAAAAAATGTAATTAAAAAAAAAACCTTTTTCACTTAGTGGTCAGATAATGCTTATTAAGTAATCTAATTTAATGTGTGTACCAAGATGAAGGTGTAAAAATGAAAAGTGTGATGAATACAATCAATGATTTGACTTCTCCATCAGGTGACGGTGCCGGGTCAAGTGGTGGACGTAGCGTGTGGTGTCGACCACATGGTGGCGCTGGTGAAGTCCCTCCTGTGAGCTCCTGTGTTCCCGCATCAGTGGATGAAAGGTTTGGATGTTTTGGCCGAGCCTCCCGCTGACCCCATCCCCCCCACCTCCCAGCGGGCGCCTCGGGGAGCCGATCGGGGGCCACGCTGGACTCTTGAAGCCAGCTGCTCTCCACGGGCGACGGACCCTCGTGTCCCTCCGCTCCGCCGTGACGTCAAACCGAGTGCAGGGCGGTCGATTCTGCAGCAAACTGTCACTGACACGGCTCACTTTACCCTGCATGAAGGTCATCTGGGAAACGCATCAAAGGATAGTTTTGTTTTTTTACAACTAGAGCTGAAACTGACTTGATTAAGGCGAGCAAGACGGTGAAAGAATGTGAGAAATGCAGCTTCTCCAATGTGAGGATTTTCTGCTTTTCTCAGTTTTATATAATTGTAAACTGAACATCTTCGGGTTTGTCGGACAAGTCAAGACCTTCGAAGGACGGAGATGGGCATTTTTTCCCACTATTTTCCGACATTTTTTCGACTGTAAACTGTGAATTGAAAAGATTAATCGATATTGAAAATTATAGTTGGAGCTCTAATTCCAACTTTTATTTTTATTTTCAGTGTTTTTGTTTATTTCTATTGTATTTTCTGTAGGATAAAAGTTGTAATAAACCGGACAAGCTTCCTACGCGAAAACACAGTCAGACTTTTAATGTTTTCATTTCCCACTTGTGGTTTTAGGATCATCTCAGACGACATGTTTGTGGCCAATGAAATGTTTCTAAAACATTGTATTATTTGTAAAAGCCTGTGATGGCAAAACAATCCACACAAAAATGATTATCTCGCTGCTCGCCAGGAAAACTGGTTTTGGGGGAATCGATTTTACGACATGAACTCGTGTGTTTTATGTGTCATGTGCCGTTCGCCCAGTCTGGATGTTTTTAAAGGACGAACCCACTTTTTCCACGGTGTTAGTTTGATGCCATTAAATACACAATATGCACTGGAGAAAACGACTTCATATACTATATCGAAATAAAAAAAATAAATGTATTTGCCTCCATCAATTGTGTTTTGATAAATGCTGAAATTACCTTGAGTAAATTCCTAATGATTTTCTAGAAAAGCACTAATTTTAGGTAAAATACAAACTTAAATACGTGCTTCTCGCAGTTTAAAGCGACACGTATGGTTTTATAGAATATGATTCATTGCTGTAGATTAAACTACCAACAGGATATGAAGGAGGTAAAAACATCTGCAGCAGGAACATGCAGCACACACATTAATAGTATAGTAAAACTCTGACAGAAAACATTTTACTGCACAATAAATACTTTTACTTTGAGTACTTTAAAATATTTGTTTAACCTGGAGAGCCCCATTAAGATAAAAATCTCTTTTTCAATGGAGGCCTGGCCAAGACAGGCAGCACAAATAAAAACAAATAGTTACAGTCTGAAAAAAAGACTTTATAAGGCATCTTAAGGAGTCTGCTTTTGATGATTTTATATTGGATTTAAAATATCTTTCTGCAACTATTCCATGCCGAGGGTGCAGAATACACAAATGCGCCTTTTTCCAGTTTCTGTACAGGCCTTTGGGACAGATCTGAAGCTGATCTTGACTATAATTTAGTGATATTAAGTGCTGACTGTAGCAGCTGAAGTACTTTCACTTTTACAGTAGAGTGCTGTTGTTGCAGAGCTCCTGCATTGTGGGGCCATTCATCATTGTGACAACTCGCTCAGAGAGTATGGAAATGTATGAAAAAACTACTGAGTGAGCATAAAATGAACTGTACAACTGTGATCAATCTGCGAGAACACGGGAACAATTTGTAAGAACAAAAACCTGATTTTATTCACAATTTCGTGAGACATTTTTGGCAAACATACGTTTTAAAATGACAATTTGTTGGCCAAACTAAGGCAAGAATTGGACAATTAATGTTAATACCTCTCCCCCTGGCTAAACCTGAGGCGAGAGCTTTGTTGCCATATGTTGGAACATCAGTTAGCTAACATTTTCAACTGTTAAATTATGCTTTTAGCTAACAATTTAAACTGTTTATCCATTACTTTAGCTAACTATTTCAACTGTTAATCTATTACTTTTAGCTAACAATTTAAACTGTTAATCCAGTACTTTTAGCTAACTATTGCAACTGTTAATCTATTACTTTTAGCTAACATTTTAAACTGTTTATCCATTACTTTAGCTAACTATTTAAACTGTTAATCTATTACTTTTAGCTAACTAT
>CALSCE010009376.1:7928631-7945009 GCA_943593645.1 Bovichtus variegatus
AGCTCTTACGCTTAGCTTTTATTAAAGACATTTTTTTCCCCAGTTGTTAAAGAAGTTGCTGTTGTGTCATTGCATCTCAAGACTGATGTCCAATACATGCTTAGTTTAACAGCAACATTTCATTTTAGTGTCTTTCTGATGAGATTACAGAGGTGAAGACTCATCGCCTCATAACAATAACACATTTCCACAGTCGGTCGATACTCCCACTGCATCGCACCATTATGTATTTCAAAGCATAAATCTCAAGTCTTGTCAATATGAGGTTTTATGAGTTTTTTGCCTTGTAGAATTTTATAATCTTTAGTTTTCAAAGGCTGTTTTGCCAG
Organism: Bovichtus variegatus; assembly: GCA_943593645.1. NCBI lineage: Eukaryota > Metazoa > Chordata > Actinopteri > Perciformes > Bovichtidae > Bovichtus > Bovichtus variegatus. The sequence continues at coordinate 7,928,961 of CALSCE010009376.1, forward strand.
TTGTGTTCCTTTTTAAGATTGGTATAAATTGACTGATGCTACACAGTCACCAGTTTATTAGGTACATCTGGCTAAAACTAGTGCAGTAACAGTCCTACTTTCACCAAAGTTATAATTCCGGTTTTATTTCCTCTGCCAAGGAGGTCATGTTTTCGGCTCGGTTTGTTTGTACTGTCAGCAGGATGACGGAAAATCCGGCGGCCCGACTTTCATGAAACTTGGTGGAAGGGTGTCCCGTTGGCCGAGGAAGAACCCATTAAAATTTGGAACAGATCTGAATCACGGGGCGGACACACGCATCAAGTTTCACTTTTTTTAAACTTGCAAAATAGGGCTTTTGTGCTGCATTCATGGGGTGTCAAAATAATCAGAAAACGTATTTCCCAACTGGGGGAATTCACAAATACAGCTTTCAAAGTGTTGTTTAAATGCTCTGAGCAATATAATACAGAAAATATAAAACATATGAACACACCGGAGACGGAAGAACCTGGAAACGGGTCCATCCAAGGAGCATTTGAACGCAGCATTTGCGTTGGCGGCGGAAGTTCGGCTTTCCCACCGGCGTTTTAGTTCAAACTGTTTCAGATTTATGGTCATTTTGGAGGTTTGCTGAGCTCTTGGATTGTATTGTGTTACACTGAGAGGTGTTTCCAATATTTAGCCCACCCTGATTTATATAAATGGGGATGGACAAAATATTAGAAACATCTCTCAGTTTAATGCGTTGCACTTCAACAGGAACCCTAAACTACGGCCTACATAATAAGCATAAAGCTGAACCATGAGTTTAACTTTGAACTCTCTTCATCTCAGTTCACTTCTTCAGTCTTTTAGTCATTTTTAATACCTTTTACTTTTCATGCTGACTTATTTCCAAGCATGTATGAGCACATCTCTGGTAAACACAACATTTAAAGTGATGCTTTTGAAGGTTTTTGTTGTGCAGAAACTCAGTTTTACAGATCCGTCGTTATTTGACCTTATTGGAGGACCGCCCTAAACGCTGTGACCTCCCTGATGGTCGCATATATCGCAGGGCTTTGTTTAGGGCAAACCTAATAAACTGGCCACGTGAGCGCGTGTGTCGTGAAATATATGCAATAAAAATAAAAGTTGACTTTATTTTGATTTGTCGAGGTGTTGCCGGTGTTCCCAAAGAACATTGCGGTTACTTATCAGTTTCCCTTTGCATTCACTGCAGCCGATGAGTCAGTGGTGAAAACAGATTGTTAGTGCGACAGTGTGTGTGTGTGTGTGTGTGTGTGTGTGTGTGTGTGTGTGTGAGGCTGGACCTTTGCTCCTGCTCTGGCTTCATAAATGATGCAAAAGGCAGGTTGTACTTATATGAAATCCCTGCGTCGTGGATGTTGTGTATTACCTCTGTCCACTTGGCAAAGAACAGTTTTGGGCAATAATGCTCATTCTGATGGCGCTGGTTTCATTCCAGTAAGCAATTACGCTCGTCACATCCCTCTTTCCTGTTGCGTGCTCACTGGAGCCACACAAACTTCAATTTCCCAGGGTAACGCAGAGACGTACAGGGAGGGTAAGTGGGTTATTGCTCACAAACCCGCCCCTGGGGGTGTGGGGCCTGAAATTGTTGTTGATGAGAATACTGCGAGGAACCTAATTGTTGTCATGTAATAGTGCTACTGACCCCCAGGCAAAACCAGCTAATAGTGAGAGTTAGGATGCAAACAATGCCCAATTTGTTTATGTTATGGAAATGTTATTTTTTAACTCTGTGAATTGATGCAGTTTTGCTGTAGTGCCATAAGTATGTTCTTGTTTAGCAGCCGTTCAATGAATCTTTCCTTTTTTTTTTTAAAAGCTCGATGCACTGCACTACATTCTGCACATGCATATTAAGAATATTATCCACGACAATGTACCATAATCAGGTAACCGCTGTGACTCGATGCCGGAGAGCGAGGAGAGAAGTCACGCAGCATACGTGTCTTTTTATTCCCTCGTCGCTAAATCTATTATCTGCCCGCGTGTCCTTCAAGCTTCAGGGAGATTTTTTCAACCTCAAACTGTCGGGAAAAATTGTTGTCAGCCACTCTCCTCCGACACGAGTCGCGCTTTTGTTCCCGAGGTGTGCACAGCGGAGTCGGAAATTAATTGCACTTTCATTGCTCAGCCAGATGAAAGACTTGGGAAATGTTCAGGTGTGATAAATAGGACTCTCGTTGAAATTGCAGCCCTGCGGATGGCCTCTTGTGCTGCGTGTCTTTCATTCAGCTGATAATCACAGGTAGTCCACCTCTTTTTCCTGCTAAAACATCAGCACTGCCAGCTATTCCATTTCAGCACTTATACAGTGCTTTTGTACATCCACTAAAAATAGCATTATTATGACGAGCATCCGGTGATTTGCGGAGAAATGTTTGTCGAGAGGAGCGGAGGAAGTCAACGGACAGGTGGCTTTACGTGAAGTCAGCCCACGTTTGTGTGGCTGCGCATTCACTTCTTTTAAATGCACGAACCCTCGTTTCATAGGATATGAATTTGGATTTTATGGCTTTAGGATGGCGGTGACATTTTGTCTGACACTTTGACAGTTATTTTGACAGCTAAAAGCCAATATGTCGTGACATTTGGTATCGATACCCATGAAGCCCGGCAGCCGATTCTTAATTCTATTTGTGACCTCCTGACTTTGTGCTTTAGTCACTGGAGTCTTGCACAAACAGAAGGTCCGACTTTGTCCTTATTGTTGACGTATCTTGAGAAAGGACCTTGTGACCGAAACTTTATCCGTAAATGTGTTGGATGGACTATTTCTTTGAAACCGGATTCTGTCCTTGACCAACACTTTTGGTTATAGACGATGAATCCATCAAATGAGTTGAGGACACTGCAAAGCAACACGTCTTTTAAGGGAACGCTCTTCTTATTACGGACAGAATTAATGGGCAAAATTATGAAAATAATGGAATGACCCTTTAAGGTTATATATATATATATATATATATATATGGAAAGCACCACATGAACCTGTGCAGTTTATGCTCTTTCTGTTCTCTACTTTCTGTTTTTGGTGCATTTGCAAGTGTTTTTTTTTTGCATACTGACGTTTTGACGTAGGGGTCGGAGAAGCCGTTGGCGTCCATGGCGGCGAGGTGAGCGCAGCGTATGATGCCCACCACCAGACAAGACTTCTGGGTGTTGTACTTTAGAGATATCATGATGCGTCCTCGCTCCTCCAGGGACTTGTCTTCCGTCTTGTTGACCTGCAGCGGGGAAAATGACAATATTTAGGAATAATAACCAGTATCTATTACAAATGGTACCACCTGCAGGTGTAACTGCTACGGAGTTGGTGCCAGCCAGACTTCCCCCGCACGCCCAGCGCCATTTGCAACGGACGGTGAAGCCAGAAATTAGACATCATCTGATTAAATCAAAGCTTTAATTTCCAAAATGATATTAATCCATGTAGACACCAACACGACGACCTGGAAATGTTCTCACTCTTGGATTTAATTCATTAAAACATATTTTTTTTAGATCTGTTTTTTTTTATTTTATTCCCCTGTTAAGCATTTTGTGATATTAAATCGATATCATAAAAAAAAGTCTGAAGCAGCTTCATGACAGTTGTGAGCAAACACTGATTGGAGTTAACAGCCTCTTAAATAATTAATTTGCCGTTTTCTTTATAGACGAGACAAACGAGAACCAAACCATAAAAGCATTAAAAAAAAATACAGTGCAAAACAATAATAATATATAATAAGAAAATAATAATTTCATTATTACATATATAATGTAAATTGTACAAATTATTCCATTTTATGTTATGCACTTTATTTATATTATTATTATTATTATATTGTAATATATATAATATAATACATAAAAATGCACACACACAAAAAAAAAAAAAATAATAAAAATTTTATTCTTTCTGTGCGGCCCCGGTACCAAATGATCCACGGCCCGGTACTGGTCCGCAGACCAGTGGTTGGGAACCCCTGATATAGAGGATTATTGTATAGCTGTGAATGTGTAAAGTGTATAAATTGTGTGAAATAAGTCATTTTTTTCTTCTTTTTTTTAATATACTGTCTCCTTTTAATGCCTTTCAGTTTCTACACACGTCTTCATTACTACAGTGAATAGCATGAAACTGCATGTTAGTTTAAAAACAACTACTTAACTGATTGTTGAGCGATTGAATATCTGCTCATTCGCTGACATATTCTAAAGATCTTGAAGCGTTGCAGTCCTGTCCTCCCAGTCGTCCCTCTGCTCAAGCGTCAGCGGGTCAATAAGTCAGGTCTGAGTTAAAGCTTCGTACAGTGTTTCACGGCTCCACAGGGCTCTTCAAGCTCCCCGGAGAGAAAAACACAGACTTTTAGTGTTTGGCTTCTTACCGAAAAGCTGCCCAGGCCCCTGAAGAGCAATTTAAAGCTTTGTTTGTTGTTGTTTTTCACTTCAATGTCCAATGACTTAGAAATGTAATTTACCAGAAATGCTCCCGCAGCTGCTGATTGCGTGACGCCGGGCTTTCCCGCACATCAGCATTTATTTTTAACCACATATAAAGTATAAGACCATTCATAAGCTCCGAGGCTTAACAACTTCAAGCTTATCAAGAGCTACTTGAAAGTGCATGGAGCGGGGGGGGGGAGCTGGGACTGCGAGCTCTTTAAATTTGATTTGTGCCGTTTCATTATTTTACTTTTTTCTGTATCGTTTATGACAATTTACTTCACACCGGAGCCAAATGATTACAGACGTATCATTCAAGAAAAAGTAGTTTGAAATCACTTGTTTCTTGACATTTCTTTATTATTATTATTATTATATTTTTTTTAAAAAACACCATTGATGAATTCTTTTAGCGATTTTTAAAAACTTTCTGTTGTTTTGTATGTTAAAGCTCAATTTCTGACTTGGGTTAAAACCTGATAGTAAAATACTAATAATGCCCTTTTCTGCAGTTTGAGTTGCCCTCACAGTTTTATGGGTCAATAATGAATTCCTACAAAGAAAAACTTATTCCACTGAAAAATAATCAAATCAAATAAAAAAAAACAAAATATCTTTAAAAGCGGCTATAATCAGGCCACTCATAGAGCTCTATCTCGCGATGGAAAAATAACTGTAGTATCAGCCTTGTGATGTGAATCTGCTCCAAAATGTAGCCGGTTCTTCCTCGGCCCATGCTGCACCCTGCCACCAAGTTTCATGAGAATCTGTCTGGTAGTTTTTCTGTAATCCTGCTGACAGACGGACAATAAAATCTTGAAAATATAAATGAAAATATCATCGTTTGTCTGTCCAGCTTCAAGTCAAAAATCTGATTTTAAAGAATTAAAAACAACGTTTTTTCTAGCAAATGTACAACCTTGTAACAGCCTTTACAACCCAGATGAATACACACAGTATTTCTCTAGCTGTATAATAATAATAATAGTAATAATGGGAATACGTCTGAATGCACAGCTATGATTTTGTTCTACTGAAAGCTGCTGTTTTTAAATAATCATGCCCTCACAAGCTCCGAGCTGTGGTTCTTTATTACAACTGCTGCAGACTCGCACATCCACACTGACATCCCCAGTGTTCATAAACAGTTTAATTTATAATAATATGTAATAAGAGGGAGAAGGGAAACAGGCGGACAGACAAAGTGTCCGCAGACTTCTGTCTCGGTGCCGAGCGGTGTCCGCAGCAGGAGACCAATCAGAGGCCTCCAGGGAGCGGACTCCACATGAATCACAGATGACGTTTACAGGACGTCCCGCTGGACTTGTGGGCTCGGCCTCCATTTCATCTGGCACGCCAACATGTTTGTCAAATCCGTTTAGTCCCGTTTCCTCTTCTGCTGTTTATCCGCGTTTAGACGTCCCACCGCCGTCTCTGTCTCAGTTTAACGAGCTGCACTCGAAGTCTGACAGGAATTATAAGAGTATTAAGACAGGAAGTGAGGGAGGGAGCGCAGACCTCAGGCTGCCTGGATGTGCAGACGTCTTTACAGAAATCAGTGTCGTCTTTATTGTTTCACACTCGCAGATCACTGGACTTCCTTCTAAGCTGGTATACAAACGATTTATTCCAACAAATGCGTATCCTCAGAGGATATCTCACGAAAAGTTGTTTTTTTTTTTGTGCGTTTTCCTACGAATGTGTGTCAACTTCCACTCTACGTGCATGCAGTCTTTTCAAAATAAACTTCCGTCCTCACAGGGAACGACTTCAGTTCGGTTTAGGAAGACATTTTAAAGACGGTTTAAAATAACTACGGATGTGGAAAAAGTTTGGCTATTAACATACGTTTTACAACGTCTGACAAAGTCAAAGAGAGAACTTTCTTTAAATGATTCACTCATCATTATATACAGAAAGTAAAGAAAGACGTTGATGTGCGTTGCACCGTTTGTGTAACTCTCTGGTCTCGCCAACGTACGAAACAACTAAAGTAAATGATCCGAGTTTGTTGCCGATCGTATCTACTCTCACTGTGCCGTACTTTGGAAACATGACTCGTCCGGACTTTGATGTAAATGTCTTTTAACTACATTTTATATTCATAAATACACATCAAGCCAAACATCACAGAGCCGACTGTGCATATCAAGCAAAAACATTTCCTCCATATCTGCAAAAAAAAGCAGTTAAAACGTATAACTTCTGTCAGCTTTACATGAAACGTTGTACACACACGTTGTTGTAAAACTGCTTGTTGTATAATTGCATCAATAAGGAAGTAGGATTTCTTAAGTACGGAAATTACGTGACAAATCAATTCTGGCTTCACACGGGACACGAACATCAGTCTTTTTTTTTTAGACTCGTCATACTTCCTGGTTCACGATTCTACATTTATTCAGTGGCAGCACGTTGCTTTTTCGTAGGCATAGCTGCGAACGACGTATGACAACAGCCTGAATAAACACACAAAACTAACAGACTCGATTTTTAATTACCGCGCAGCGTTATTCAACACAAATAAACAAAAGACACAAATGATCTGCGACTCCATGCTGCTCTCTCTCTCTCCGCTCCTGTGAGCCTCCTTTTCCTCTTTCCATCAATCTGCACAAACATAAAATCTACTTACGCAAACAAACACACGGCTGTACAGTAGTGTTTGCTTTACATTTTCCAGCTAATTGTGCCATTGCCTGCGGGGAAACTCAATTAAGATTGGCTGGAGGATGCGCATTAATTGAATTTAACGCGCAGCATAGCCGGACACCTCCGACGTGACCGTCTGAGGTTCATTGTAAATGAACGGAGCTGCAGAGCTAAATAATCCAGTGAGATGTACGTCGCTTGCTCTCTCTTCCTGCCTCTTTGTACTCTGAAGTCCTCAGGCTGGCAACAAAGCAGCACAGAGGTAGCAACCCAACACAATAATATTCCAAGTGAATTGACTGTCTTCCAGGTATTACTCAGTCCCTGAGGGGTTACCAGGGAAACAGCGATATTACCAGGAGAGGAGGGGGAAAAAAAAAAAGGTCAGGTGATATGCCAGGATAAAGGGGAGTTTTTCCTTTTACTGGTCCAGAGTTGCTGAGCCTGTAATCAATTCCTATTTCTCAACATACAGTCCGAAGTGGGGAAAGCTCGTAATTACCTGCCACAAGTGTCTCTCTCTTTGCCCGTCTCCTGACACGCTAAGGCGAGCACAGGTCGTTTTCTGTGCCACATGTCATTAGCAAACCTCTTCAGTTCAGGATGTGAGGCTGTAAATGAAGCCGCGGCCAAAACGCACTTCGTGCTGCCAATGTCCTGCTTGCAACAACTCTCAGGGAACAGTGGGGCGCGCTGACTATTGTGCTGATACAAGAGAAGAGAGCATGTCTTGCAGGGCGGCAGCATTCAGTCTGCACACTCGCCAACACGTTTCATGCAGAGAGGACAGAGAAAGCAGCGCTGATAACAGAGGAGGTCAAATCCGATAAGAACCCGGAGCTCGGAGGATTTTATTGGTCTCCCTGAAAGAACATTCCCGTGCTTGTCTTTTTAAAAATTCTAAATATTATTCGTCTGAATACTTGGGTTTCAAATCTGAGGTTTTTCTCTGCAATATGAAACATTCAGATCAATAAAAAAAAAAAGCAAAAAGACATAAATAAATGAGTTTAAGAGGCAAAAGCCAAGCTGTCATCAGGACTCGGTGGACGACGATTAGCGTCGCATGTTGGATTCAAACTAAGGGAAATCTACTATTTGTTTTAGTTTTTTTATTTAATTGTTACATATATAATGTAAATGTAATTATTCCATTTTATATTCTGCACTTTATCTATATTAATATTACATTGCTATTTATATAATAAAATACATAAAAATGTTTACAATAAATATTAATATTAATTAAATATTAAAATATTACACAAATTTTTTGACTTTTTGATTTTTTGACTTTGTTTTTTGACTTTTTATTCTTTCTGTGTGGCCCGGTACTGGTCCACGGCCCGGTGGTTGGGGACCCTTGCTTTAAAGGCTTGCCTGCCTTTCAGCTCATGAACTTCGTCTTTACTCGCCGCCATTTTCTCTCCAGTGCCTGATCGGTAGTGCGTATGTGCAACTCTCCAACAGAGATAAGAAGGCTCACTCCTCAGCTCCATCAACAATGTGTGTGTGTTTTATTTGTGCTGAGTGATTTGCTGGGGTTGTGGACTATAAGTGTCCATACGTTAGACCCCACCGCTAATGGTCCATAACATTTTGCACGGTAGCGACATTATTGCTGGTGCTGAGCTTCCAGGGCAGACTGAATCAACAACATTGGTTTACGTGCTCCGTAATGACACAACGTGCTCTTACAAAACCGGGAATCAAACCTGTGCTACAATGTCGTCATCTCTTCGAAGGTTGAGCCTCTCATTGTCCAGCTGAGCCGAGGGAATGGAGACATGTATTGCAGAGACTCTGATCCAAGATGCATTGGCAGATTAGGCTGCTGGCTCACACTGGTCACTGTCTACTGGTGCCAACGCTAAGGGCAGACGCATCCATTACACAGAAATGGGTGAATGGTCACAATGTTTGCAAAGACGCAGCTGCTCAGCTACCTTGAGATTACCAAAGCATACAGACTCTTCTGTCTTGCAAAGACTTTTTATGTGTGAGCATTTGTTTCCTCCTTTTTTTTTTATGGTGGTAACTATTAGGGCTGCACATTTAATTGAGTATTAATTGAAAACACTTTTTTTTTGGCTTCCAACATTTCGATCGACTGCGTTGTTGACCTTTTTTAAAATGCGGTCTAATTTTGATGCAAGACTTGTAGATTAGCAATTTTTTTTTATTTTTTAATTTTTTTAAAAGCACAACATGTAAGTGAAAGTAGTGCTTTGTTTAATTAATTGTGAAAGTGCAATTTAAAAAATAATAATAATAAATAAAATTAAAAAAGTCTCTAGAAATTCATGAAATATTTGTGATAAATAATTATGATCTCAATTTTCTTAAATTTTTTTTTAATATTTTGGCCATAACCGTGCAGCTTTCTTGTTTTTGGTTGGATGATTTGCTTTGTATACATTAGGTACAAAGGTTTCTGCATAAAGAAATTTCAACTAGTAACCGGTTCCACAAGTTTACAGGCCGACTGACTTTTTTTGAGCTGGACAATTTCGTCCCAAAACTCTCAAACGGTCGCTGCTCTTTTCCTTCCAGCACAGCAAACAGCCTTCTGTGTGGAGGCAGAACTCCTCATCCTTTACTTCAAGAGCCGCAGGAGCAGAAAAGTTGTTCCCTGCGCTCCTTCTCTCTGTAACCAGCAGCGGTCATAGCTTCACTTTGGCCAATTTTCAGAGAGAAATCCTTCCAGACAAACTGTAAGACGTATTACAAGATGGTCCAAAATAGCCTCACAAACTCCGACAGTTTCTCTAAAATCCACTGCATGTTGTGATGGTCTGAGCTGCCGGAGCTACTTCAACCTCCCGGGCTATGCTTACTGAAAGGAAGTGCAATATAGGAATTAAGAACACCTATAGAGTAAATCCATTCGCTCTTGGGGTTTTGAAGCAGGTCTACCCTTCAATTATGAGTCATTTTTTACATTTAGGCACAGAGAAGCTATGAATTCAGCTGGAAACATCATGTCAGGAGGTGCATTTTGTGGTGGAGGCTACGAAAATACTTGTGAGTCAGATATCACCGCTGTAAATAATTAATCGTTTTTTTCCCCCGTTCACCTTACAGAGATTCTGATTCATACCTCAAATTGTAAACATTACTAAAAAAAAAGTAGTCTATAGACAGAAAAATAATTGGCAACTATTCTGATAATCGATTAATCGTTAAAATATTTATTTTATTATTTTATTAATTTATTATTTTATTATTTTATTATATTATTTTAATATTATTTCAAATTATTATTATTTTTTTATGTCTTTAAATGCTGTTTTCAGCCTCTCAAATAGTTCCAGCTTTTCTCTGTTTTATATCATATTAAAGTGAATATCTTCCGACTGACACCAAGACATTTAAAGACGTCACCTTGGACTTTGAAAAACAAACATTTTTCACTATTTTCTGACATTTAAAGACCAAATGATCAATCGATTTTTAATTTGGAAAATAATCCTCAGATTAACCAATAATCAAATTAATCGTTAGTTGCAGCCCTAAAGATTTTTTACTCCACATTTCCTCTTATAACCACCATACACACATACAATCTGGTCACTTGAATAAAACTTGACTAAATCAAGGCGTAGAATAGTGAATGGACTGTGCCATTGGTATTTCTGGAAGCTTTTTCACACTCCCACATAGACAACAAAGCGTATGAGAGGAGCAACAGGAATGTGTCTCTCCAAATACAAGGCAGTGCCCTGCACTAATCCAGAATAACAGATTTCTTTTTCTTTCTATTTTTTGAGCCATAAAGTGTGTAGGCATGTTGAGAAGGATATTCAATCACAGTTCAATGATACTCTACTCCTCTCCCATAGTTCTCATGACGCATAATCCTCTCCTGCACTCCACTCATGGGCTCAAAACCCAGTGCTAAAATCTATCATGTGGTTAAAACTAGATCCTTGTGATACTGATGTTTGTACTGGTGTGCTTGGTGAGATGTACAGCAATACAGGAGATGACTGCATGTAATATTATCTGAATTAAGTATTACTATTTTTATTTCTGTTCTCTTGGCTTTTTAATTACTGGTTTTTAATTGTGCATTTAAATATCATTTTATAGTGTTTTATTTGCAGTTTGTCTTCAGGCTTTTAATGTGTGTTGTAAAGCCCTTTGAACGGCCTTGTTGTTGAAATGCGCTATATAAATTTGCCTTCCTTACTCGGTATTTCAATTAGTTTGTAATTTACATGCCGTTCCCGTGAACAATAATAACAGCTCAGCTCATATTTCCTGTATTTTCTCTCTATACAGCTCTGAAATAAGGGCTTTGACATATAGCGGTGCAGTGTATCCCCCTACATAATTAATAAATAGAATTGATCATTAAGAAATAAAGCCATATACTGTAGGGATCTCTTGGGAACCGATACTTCGGCACCAAGTCGATGCAAACATTTTGAATAGTCGACAATACTTGTTTTTCTACAGAACCATAGCGCCCGGTAGAACCATCACTAACGGCGTCCCAGGGACGATAGAAAATGTGTCTGGGACAGAAAAACTCACAATTGGGGACGCACCCTATTTATTCCCTGATTATGCTACATTGTGAACAACAAAGTCATGTTGAAATTGGCAGGAGGAGAGCTAGCTAACGTTAGCTGTTAGCTATTAGCTGTTAGCTGTTAGCTATTAGCTATTAGCTGATAGCTGTTTACGGTTGGTGCAGCGAGGTTCAATAAAGTTGCACTATGGTGCGTTCAAGCTCTATTCAGTACAAATGACTAAGTCATTTACAACGTTATCATGATGTGTTCAAATGTAGTTTTGTAAAAATATAGTTTTTTGGCAAGAAACTTGATTAAATTCAGTTTTCACAGAAAATAAAATAGATATTAAAGAAGGAATTAGGACCTGTTTAAATTCCTGACAAAAACCAGTATGCAAACAGTAATAAAGTAGTGTGTATTGAAGTACATGGGATTTATTGTTTTGTTTTAGTTTTTTTACTCTGGTGTCGAGAATCGTGGAATTTCTCAGCTATTTGTACCGACTGCTAAATCTCTGGTATCCTGACATCCCTAATATAGTGAAACATACACGATCTGACAAACCAGTTAATAACACACAATCACGTCTACAGTCACATTTAAGACCACACGTATCTGTGTGGCACGTTGGACTCACAGGTAACTGTTTCTCCAGGCAGTTGTTGAAGTTTTTGATTTGGTTGGGCTTCAGCTTCTTGAGGGGGATTCGCGTTTCCCCGATGAACTCGTTGTGTCGGAATTTGTCTTCATCACACACTGAAATCCTGAGAGGAGGAGAAGAAGAGAGCAGGCAGAGAAAGATGAGAATAATACGAGGCTCGGGTTAAAGTTTTTCTGCTAAGAGGCGGCTTTAGACGATAAAACCAGTCATTTCCCACCTAGAGCCCATCATCCTCCATCGCAGGGATTCAATTCTCCCCAAAAATCCCTGCTCCCACTGACTCTCTGGCACTAAAGCAACACCCTCGTAGTTCAGCTGTGAAGGACTTCGTAAGACTTTTGTCAGACTGCATCAGCGTGACGGACGATGATGGTATAATTATGCTTCAGGAAGCTTTCAGCCATGTATAGATCTGAAGACGGAAATACACTAAAGTGTGAGGGAGAAACAGTGGAGGGATGTTTCTGTTCATCTCAAAACCATCTAAAACCAAATCACGACTTTAACTCGAACACATCTTGCTTTGCTGATCTTATTTACTCAATTAGTGCAGCTTGAATTGAATTGTGCCGTGGTGCATGGTACCTAAGTTCAGTTTGTTGGTTTATTAGTCTGTCAGCAGGATTACACAATTTATTTTTTTTATCAAACTTGGTGGAAGGGTGTAGCATGAGCCAAGGAGGAACTCATTATATTTAGAGCGGATCCGAATGAAAGGGCGGTTGCACAAATTATAATTAGTAGTCGACTAATTGTGAAAGTAATATTTTATGCAAAAGTGGCAGAAAATGCAGTTTTCAGACTCTCAAATATGGAGAATTCCTAAATTTCTCTGTTGTTATATCATATTAAAGTGAGTATCTTTGGGATTAATGGATGAATCTAAAAAAATCTGAAGATGAATTTAAAATAATCGTTAGTTGCGGCCCTATTTTCAGGCTTGGTGGAGGTCTTCCAGTTTGTACAATGTGCCCATTTTCCATCCACCAAACACATAAACGCATCCATCTTTCCAATGCACGACAACATCCTTTGAAAACATCAGTGTATGATTGCCAGTGCTTCGAAAAGACAAAAGCAAAAGCACGCATGAGGTACACTGAGCTTCACTTTTACTCCCCAGACCTGATCTATATTCATCTCCACCGTTTCATTACAATTATAACGAATGTCAATTATTGGTGACGGACAGCGCTACTCTCAGCAGATCTAGGTCTTCAATTAAATGCAGAGCGAGAGCCTATGCACGCACTCGCAGCCCTGACATGATTCACACCCATGACTACTGTAGGCTCATGTAGTGGAATACTGTTTTGTTTTCAAGTGTTTTTCTTTGCATAATCAGCCGCCGTGTGGAGGGAAACATGCTGCCTTTGTGCACCCAATAGCATGAGTACTATCTATTAGCATTGTAGCTTTGCGGCGTAATCAGAATCGCAATGAAATGCGTGGAAAACATCTTATCTGCTACAAGGACAGGTGGTGCTGAATTCAGAATTCTGTTCAGAAACAGAAATGAACAGTGTTGTGTAGGTCTGTGGAGGCTTTTCTCACAGTATTGTTCCTGGAAAATGGTGCTTTTTTTTTCTGGCTTTTGTACAAACAAGTGCTCATCAGATCACATCTCTGAGAATTTGCCAAAATTACTGACATTCATTGTTTTTTTGCAGCGATAATAGTGTTTTTTTTTTCCTGCACTGCAACACAAAATAACCATGACATATTTGCAGAACGTTGATAAGGTTGTCAATTTATAACAGTGATTCAACAATGACTTTACCAACTGTGAGATACACCACCCATTACTTAATAAAAAAAATAATTAAAAAAAAGCTATCTGAGGTTTGAAGAATTAATATTATTTGAAATTATTTGAAATAAAACAGTGAAATTTGAATTACACGATGAGCAAAACGTTTTTATGGTGAGTTAATGAGCACTTTCCTCTGCCATTAATCCAGTAGATCGTATCATGCATAAATGGAGGAACAATTGATGGCAGTTACAGGAAGAAAGCTACCAGCTTCTTGATGCTGCAAAGTCCATCGAACCCCAAAATGCAATTAGTCTAAGAGGCTTAACAGAAGTGGTGCTTCATTCACTGTTTCCTATGTAGTAGACACTGAATGGTTTACTGCACACTGAGCATCGTTTTACATCATCAGTGAGCGCTTTAGTGTCGCAGGACATACTGTACATACTGTACTGTGGGCACTACAGTTCAAATTCAGAATTCATTATTATAAGATATTGGACAGTTTACAGTCATACGAGCGGCCAGCCGTGAAACAGGAAAATAATTGCCAAGTATTTTGGTAATCTATGAATCGTTAAAAATCATTTCTCATGCGAAAATTGGCAGAAAATGCTGTTTTCAGCCTCTCAAATATGGAGATCTCTTGCTTTTCTCTGTTTTTATATCATATTAAAATCAATATCTTTGACAAAACCAGACATTTAAAGACATCACTTTGAGAAACTGGGATGAACATTTCTTTTTTTCCACTATTTTCTGACATTTTATAGACCAAACGAAGTAATCTGCGGATCAATCGATAATGAAAATAAATGTTAGTTGCAGCCCTAGTTGTGTTGTGTAACTGTGTATGTCAGCATAAGGAAGGAATTGCAATGCAATTTGTCAACATTATTTCCCATAAACCCTGGACCATTGTGGCTGAAGCGTCACGGCTTGACGAAAGCGAAGCCGGAGGCCAAATGTCAAGCCAATCCCTCCAATAGTTGAGAAATTTCACTCAAAACCAAATGCTGGTGCTGGACGACATGTCGGGGTCATAAAAGTCGGAGGGATTCATCATCTGAGAATCATGGATGTTTGTGCAAAATTTCACGACAATCCGTGTAATAGTTGTTGAGATATTTTGGTCTGGACCAACATCATGGCCACTTCACGTCCCTTGTTCTCAGTGTACAATAACATAGTAGACTGTGATGTAATGAAACTATATACTGATCTGTAGCTGCTGAAATGATCACGCATATGATTGTATAACCTACTTCTACTACAGTGTTAACACTTTGGTAAAAATAAAGGAGCGAAGAACAGTGAAGTAACACTTCCATTGCATAACAGAGTCATATTTATCGTGGCGAGTAGACGATTCTGCTCCAGGTTTTAGTTTCTGCTCAGGTGTTGTAGAGAAAATACGAATAATCAATAAAAACAGGAAGTGACCGCACTGCTGTTTGGAGATTACACACACAAAGGAGTTCCCGGGGTGTTGAATTAATCAGGGGGAGTATTAAAAGTTCAGGCGTCGGGAATTGTGGCGAAAAAGAAGACGTGGGTTAAATAACGACAGCAGACATTTCTGGGAAAAATGGCTCATGTCAAATAACGACGGTAACGCAGTGATTTAGCTCGGGAGCCGTGAAGAAGAGAAACTGTCAGACATCACTGCTCCCGGAAAATTCCTTTTTTAAAGCCTTTCAAAACAAATCTACAGCAGCTATCGCTAAGATATACCCACACATGGAGGCACATTCCTCTTCACTTTCTTTCTCTTCCATTCCTTTCATTTCTTTGCAAGTCCTTCCTTATGCTTCCTTGTTTCTTTTTCGTCTTCCCTTTTCCTTCTTTCATTCCCCTCCATTGGTCTAATTTCCTTCTTTCCTTACTTTCCTACCCGTCCCCTTTTCCTTCATTCTTTCTCTTCCCCCTTGATTCCTTTAATTTCTTTCTTTCCTCCTCTTCCATTCCTCATTTCCTTCCCTTCCTTCCTCCCTCCCTTTCTATCTTTCCTCTCCTT
>CALSCE010009376.1:7945019-7965019 GCA_943593645.1 Bovichtus variegatus
TATCTTTCCTCTCCTTCAATTCCTATAATTTCCTTCCCTTCCTTCCTCCCTCCCTTTCTATCTTTCATCTCCTTCAATTCCTCTCAGTTCCTTCCCTTCACCCTCCATTTCTTAAATCCCTTCATTCCTCCCTTTTTAATTTTCCCATCCTCATTCCTTCCTTCCTTCTTGTCCTCCCCTTTCGCTCCTTTCATTTTCTTCTTCCTTCCATCGCTTCCATTGCTTTCATTACCTTCCCTATATCTTTCTCTTTCAGGCCCTTTCTTTCATTCCTTTTCTTTTTATTTCACCATCCATCATTCCTTCCTTTCCTGCTTTTCTATTTTTATTCTGGTGTTCTTCCCCACTTCACCATCATTCTTTCTTTCTCTCTTTCTCTTCGTTCTGGCCACAGGACATAAAGTTCGGAGTACCTGAGTGTTTTGCGGACCATATCCTCGTCGGTGATGCCGTAGTAGGTCAAGGTCTCGCTCCAGACAGGGTTGAGTGTGTTGTGCAGGGTCTTGGTTCGAAGTTTATTGGCCTGAAAGACAAACGTAGAAGTCGGCCATTTAACCGGGCTGAACATCATCATGATTAACCGCCGGTTCCCCTCCTACAGCTCGAGAGAGCTCATCCCTCAGGTGGGAAGTTTCATTGAAATGCTGCCAGAATTATTATGAACATCCCTGAAAATGTCTCTCCAGTGAGAGTTTGTCAATGCATTGACTGATCTGGTGGGACGCACGCGAACACGAGCTCACCGCCGCATATTGAACACTGTCGGGAATGAAAGATCAGCAGCAGACTGCATTTACGTGAAGTGACAGGCACAAGCAAAGCAACGCAGGACGTGAAAGATGCTGAATCCGACCTGAATCGGGCATCAAATTCACTATTTGTACTCGAGCAACAGGCTGCGACAGTAGTGCACAGGCACTCGGGCTTTCCTCGACGAAAGGAGTTCCTCGTCGACACTCGATCAGTTGATTTAAATCGAAAGAGTCTCTCCACAAAGAATCATGAAAAGCACCACTTTTAAAGTGTCTACCAGAGATGTGCTCATACGTTGATTTGAAATATGTCATTCAGCATGAAAAAAGTATTAAATAATGACTAATCAATTCAAGAAATCTTAGTCGATTTGAGACTAAAATCACCATTTAGTCGACTAAGGGCAGCACTGACACCTGAGACGATTAATACCGTAAGTCATTGATAATTGCAAACATTCAATGAGACAAGTGACATATCTTACGATGTATAGGGAACAAGAGAATGGAATATGATATTAAAATACAAGTATTATTCATCAAGAAGAGAAGTTAAATACATACGGACAGTTCTAGAATCCAATCAAAACTAGAAGAAATTGGCACTTTAAAAGCAGGATGGGGCTTAAGTCAGGACGGGGTTTATCTTAGCTTAGCATAAAGACTGGAAGCAGGGTGCTAGCTGGAATATAAATATTCATACCAACACTGCTAAAGCTGCCCAAAGCCCCATTCCCCCCGGACAAAAACCCCCACTAACAATGCTCCAACAATCCCCAACGCTGGTTTGACGGTGTTGAAAGATGGACTGGATAAGTAACAGATATATATAGTAAGCACTGTTTACTAATCCCGACGTTGGGAAATAAAACGAAAAACATACTCGTCTACTGGCAGTTTGGAAAGGAGTCTATTGTACCTGCATATAGGTGCTAATTTTGGTGGGAAAAGGGTTTTATTTCTATGATATATCTTTTTTTATAAACATAAAAGTAAGTGACGGTGAGACTCGTGCTGTAACTGCCTCCAGACTTCCACACACGCCTTCTGTTGGCCGCTACGGCGAATGAGCTCAGGTTTCGGTTAAAGTTTCTGTCCAGGGTTGATGATGAGAAACCTGGAAAGTTCCCTTTGAGCTTATACATTTAATTTGTGAGTGTTGGAGGCATATTTTTGAACATTGGCGAGCCAGGCTTTCAATGAAACACATCCTGACGCTCTTTAATTATCTAATAGACGTGAGACTGACATTATAAAACAGCAATTTATTTCTTAACAGAATAACAAGTAATATTGAAAAGTCAATATTGCAGCACTCTTCAAATGAAGACAAGTAACAAAACAATAGTCAATTAGGGGAAAATATGTGGAATAAAAGACCCTATTTCTGATTCTGCCGCATCGATTTCAATCCTTTTTTTTTAGAAAACAATTTGTCTGACAGTGTTATAGGAGTGCGATGTTAAATGCCTTCTTTTTTTTTTTTAATATTGGAAATATGACAAAAACCAGGATCCTCCCGAGAGCTCGGCGCTGATACATGACCAGGTGAGGATGACGATGCTGTGTCGTGTGGCGTGGGCGAGGACATGTGGTTCTGTGGGGTTTAATCAATTAGCTGGTGTGATTATTTGCAAGTCTGATGGCAGCGATCCGTGTAACAAGGCTCTCGCTGATTGTTTCTCCTTCAATGAGTGGCTGATTCCAACAGGAAGGGTGTTAAACACACACACACACACACACACACACACACACGCACAAGCAAGAGAGAGCATCCAAAATTTGGGCTGCACAATATATAGTTTTTTTTTTATCGTCATCGCAAATTCAACTTGTGCAAAAAACATATCATGGAGTTAGTTGAGTATCAGTATAAAAATGCATTTTAAAATATAACTATAATTTCTTTTTCTTTTTTAATTTGTGCCTTTTGTGTTTTTTACGTTTTGCATGTTTTGCTCATATCGTGCAACCCTATTCAAAATTATGTCTGTAGGGCTGATAACCACATTTTGTATAAAATGCAAATAACATGCAGTACTTTTATGCTTTTTAACTTGATTTAAAGATTACGTTTAATCTTGTGTGGATTCCATTAATTACTCATTTGCTTTCCTCAGTTTTTTCTTTTCCTTAATTACAAGTTCTTGCAATTTCTCGATCTTGGACGTTGATAATATTAAAGAAAACTATATAGGCTCCAGGTAATGTATTGCAGTTACTGAACAGTATTGCTGGGGTGCATGTTAAAACATGGAGATGCATGACGAAGAGATGCAGAGTTGGGCCGCACCCTCTTCGTCACTAAGTCGACTGAGAATTAGTTTCATCCAGCGCAGTCCAGTTGCAGAGGACGCGAACATATAGCGTAAAGTTGTTGTTTGTAATGCAATTTCCAATAAAAAGCCAATCTGTGATATTGTATCTATCCATTCTTCATCACGGTCTGAAGCGGCGTTCCCATCCACCATGAAGGTCAGGGCGTTCTCCCTGCAGGGGGGGGGACACCTTGGGTATTTTACACGCCCTGCTCGCTATATACTAAGTGGATTGTTGGCAGGATGTCAAAAAAGCAGATTAAGTGATCAATTGAATTACAATGTAATCAGTTACTTCTGGGCAGGGACGTCAATTAATCACAATAAAGTGTTGACCTGAAGTTATGACTCAACAAGTATTTAACTAAAACGCTACGAAGCCTTTGAATCGTTCAGATCCTTGAAATGTCATCACGCCGGCGGGTTTTAACCGGGGAGATGAAAGCAGTGAATTAAATAGATCTTCTGGTTGTCACTAGGGCTGTAACGATCCATCAATCCATGATCGATGCTCCAAAAAGTGAAAAAGCATCGACGCATATCATCATCGTTAAGATGCGCCTTTATTTTGAAATTCCCATAGCACGCCTGTGTCACCATCACGAATCACGGCGTTGACCCCCGTGCTAACGTTAGCTACTCAGAAACCTGCATCTATTTATTAATTCATTTCAAATGTCTGCACGAGCCCAGTAGTAACAATTTTCAAATCATATATTTTATGGCTTTTTTTTAGTTGCTGTAACTGAAACTGATTGTGTTAAATGGGCGAATGATGTCGTCTCGTATGAATCGCAGGCACCTATCAGCAAACACTGTGTTGTTGTCCAAAGACTTGGAATCGTATTGTGACGATACTTATTATTTACACCCCTAGTTGACATGTGCATGCATTAAAGGGGGAATAATTCAGCACCACCTGCTCACAGATGGAGGGGCAGTGCTACAAATGAGCAACCGGTGTCACAAATCATTTCAGCTGAAGAGGGTGAAAAGCCTTTGCTCTCAGGCCAATTATTGCAGTATTTTTGCATCCTTTAGATCAGGAGTCTTCAACGTTTTTCAGGCCAAGGACCCCCAAACTGATGGAGCAGGGACCCCCTACTATATATAGTGTATAAAATTGTGTTTTATATTAAACTGGGCCTAGTGTATAAACATAGCTACCCTGTTATTGTGCATTCAATACTAACACAGATTCATATATTCATGTTGATTCGTGGGGAAAAATTGCTTGGAAATATATATATGTTTTTAATATAAAAAATTGTTTTATCAACCAAAACATTTGCAGCCCCCTGCAGTACCTCCACGGACCCCCTAGGGTCTTTAGGTATTTTTTTCAAAATTGAAAGATATTTTTAAAAATTAAGGTGATATTTTTGAAAATCAAAATGTTTTTTGAAAGTTGAGGTATTTTTTCAAAATCGAGTTTTTTGAAAATTAAGAATTTTTTCGATAATCTAAATTTTTTTTGAAAATGAGGGTCATTTCTTCAAAATCGAAGGATTTTTTTGAAAATTTAGTTTATTTTTTATAAATGGAAGATTTTTTTTTTGTTGATAATTTAGGTATTTTTTTCAAAAATTGAAGGATTTTTTTAAGATAGTATTTTTGAAAATCAAAGGTTTTTTGAAATTTGGTAATTTTTCGATAATCGAAGGTTTTTTGAAAATTTTGGTTATTTTTTGAAAGTTTTGTTTATTTTTTATAAATGGAAGATTTTTTGGAAAATTTAAGGTCATTTTTTCAAAAATCAAACGGTGGTCATCAAAATCAATCATTTTCTTGAACGTTGAAGAATTTTTTCAAAATCAAAGGTTTTTTGAAAGTTGGTTATTTCTTGATAATTGAAGATTTTTTTGATAATTTAGGTAATTTTTTCAAAATTGTAGGATTTTTTTGAAAGTTAAGGTCATTTTATAATCGAAGGTTTTTTGAAAATTGTGTTCATTTTTCAAAATCGAAGGGATTTTTCAAAATTAAGGTAATTTTTTCGAAAATCAAAGGTTTTTGAAAGTTGGTAATTTTTCGATAATCGAAGGTTTTTAATGAAAATTGTGGTCACTTTTTGAAAATTGAAGTTTTTTTTGAAAATTGTGTTTATTTTTTATAAATGGAAGATTTTTTTGATAATTTAGGTAATTTTTTCAGAATTTAAGGATTTTTTTGAAAGTTGGTCATTTTTCGATAATCAAAGTTTTTTTTGAAAATTGTGGTCATTTTTTGAAAAATTTTCTTGAAAGTTGAAGAATTTTTTGAAACTTTAGGTAACTTTGATTGTCCAATCCACCAAAGATTTTGCGGCAGTACCTGTTGAAGACCTCTGCTCTAGATGTCTGCTAAAATAGTAAAAAAGTTCCCCCACACCTGAAGGAGACGGGGGGGGGGGGGGAGCGGGGCTGGAACACAGACAGGCTTTGGGCTGCAGGCCAACACACTGCAGTATCACACAGTTCAGAGGCCCAGTTTTAATCACAGGACCTTCTTAAAAATATTTAACTTGACCGGCTGAAAGCTGCTGATTCCAAACTGTGTTGGACTCCAGAGTCTCACAAATATCATCGTGTTATTTGTTCAAAAACGAATCAAGCATTAAATGATAATAAATGGGAAATAATAAATGTGTTTGTGTTTGAGGATCACGTTTTCACACCAAATTGTGAAAATGAATTTCAGGGTTTGTTATAATAATCAACACAAAGCTCCTCTAAAAAAAAAAAAAAAACTGAATATATTTCACAACAGCTTTCATAGGCTGACCAATATATTTACATTTATATTGATATAGTATATAATGAAATAAAGCTGTAAATATTAAACTGTTTAATGTCAATCCGATACAGTTTGTTTGACATTTGTACAAATAAAAGTTGGTACAGATATCCTTCTAGACGTTATGTCACCATCACATTAACGTCCAGCATGGCTGACATTGCTGAAAGGAGCGTTTGACACTCGCTGGGTGTTAAACTCAGCGCAGTGACCAGCAGCTACAGCTGCATAGATGACGTAAGGACCAGACTCCGGTTACACCTTCTTGTTACTCGACCTTCGATGGCGTGTTGGGAATATTAGTCTTAAAGTCCCGACGGTGTCATGTGTGTTTAACGTAACGTCTGCAGTGTATAGATGATGAATCAAATCCATTGCACCTGCAGTTCTTCGGAGGTCCGGCCTCTTAGTCTGCTGCACTTTGACAGCAAAACGGATGCATTTAACCTTAAAATGCACAAAGTTTTCTTTCTAAATTCATGATTTTTCTATTAGATTTATGCCGTAAATCCAGCAGCCCGAGCTATTTGCTACTTAGCCAAATGCGATGTTATGACGAGAGTAAAAAGTATGACTTACTACTTACTACTATAAGCCAAAGATGTCACCTCCTGCACCAGTTAATCACCTCGCGGTCCTGTGAAAACATCTCCATTTTACAGTATCTGATCCTCGACAGTTTAATCTGGAATAATTACAGGCATTTCTTTGTGTTTGATTGTGCTCTCAAAAGGAGATGAAACCGTGATCGGGCTTTGCAGCGGAGCGTGAAACTTCACTTCTGATTAGAGTGCAAGCAGAACTTATGACCTCTTTAGCGGGTCCTAATGAGGCTCTTAGACCGAGCCTAATGATTATTTTGAGAGCAGGCTGAGAGAAAGATCAGTGTGTGTGTGTGTGTGTGTGTGTGTGGGGGTGATGGCATCTTGTTTTTACTGACAGGAATATGCAAAGGCTTCTGCTACTGAGACAGGAAACAATCCCTCAAAGCCACATGGAGTTTTGTTTCAAACAGTCCGTGACGTTTCATACGTATATGCCACAGCAGGACGCGGAGAGAATGGAAAACCTCTCGCTGGAAATGTGACGAATGATCTGAAGTCTCCACAGCATTCATGGTAAATGATGTTTTCAGCTGTCATTAAGGCTCCTGGGACCCTGAACCTCACACACCTTCACACGTGAGCGCGCTTTATCTGCGTGGATCTACGTTGTTTCTGCGTAGACTGACCGACGCCGGCTGCACGTGCTGCTCGGTGGTTCAGCTCCACTCGTCTTAAAAATAGCCTCTAATTAGCAGCCGCAGAAGCTCGTCCAGGCATGAATCATGTCCCTTAACATGTTTTTTTTTTTTTTTTTAAACCCCCCCCCCCCCCCCCCCCACCTGCACCCACACACCTCACACAGCGCTCTGTATACGAGTACATTTACTCAAGTACTGGACTTAAGTACACATTAGAGGTACTTGTACTTGAGTCTTTTCCTTTTCATGCCACTTTATACTGCGCTACATCTCAGAGGGAAATATTTCCCTTTGTACTGCACTATTATTTGACAGTTTTTTCACTAGTTTTACAAACCAAACAATCGATTGATGGATGGAGGAAATAATTAGCAGATTAATTAATTATGAAAATGATGATTTGTTCAAAATGAGCTTCACCTCAACCAGCTACAACAGATAAATATAAATATATATGATGATATTATATAGTTTCTCAATAGTTTAACAGTCGAGGGACATTTTTGATTGAGTACTTTTACTTTTGCTTCTGTAACATTTTCAATGCAGGGCTTTTACTTGTAAGAGTATTTTTACTGTGGTATAAGTACTTTTACTCAAGTAAAAGATCTGGATACTTCCTCCAGCTAACAACATGCTAAGCTAACAGATGTGCCCTTCATGTGTCAAAGCAAAAAGTGGGGAATTAAAAACACTTTCTTATTTCTGTGGATGACGCTAGAAGCCATAGAATACAATACTTATTTATTCAATTCACAAACAAACAGAAATGTAAAAAGAATAATTTATTCATTTGCATGCGGGAACTATTTTCTGCCGGACAACATTTTATCCTTCCGCCCGGCACTCAGCGACGCGTCTTTGGGGATAGCGCCGGTTGCCAGATACCATCAGTCACTAAAAGTTTTTATTCTGTTTGTAGGTTTGTGCAGATGGTGCACAACCTGGCAACCAACTGTGATGATTAAACTGAAGCTCAGTCACTGCAGGCTCATTAAGAAATAACTCCCCTTTAAAAACCACACGCACGCAACATGTTAATTACTGAGGTGTGTTTTTTATACGGAATAATTATATCTGATTTCAATAATCTAAAGCAATAAATGAATCCTCAAAAACTGGGTTAATCTAATCCTGTTAAAACCCACACTCAACACCGTACGTGGCAATTATCTCGTGAGGAAGGAAATAAAATGTCCATTTAGAACAAATACAGTGATGATTCACTGCTGATGTATTTATGCCTCATTTACTTTCAAAGGTGTGGAGTATTTTTAGCCTCGAACCACAGCAACGGAGTGTATTGACATAGTATTTTCAACTAATTCTTCCAAGCAAAGCTCTTCCCTCGTGTTTGTCCCTGCAGAAGGGAGAGCACACACACACACGCATTTTACCGTAACCTTTCGCTGTGTAAACTGTAGTTTTTCAGTGAAAAATACACTTTGCTGCAGGAGATCATTCGCGTCATCCTTCCTGGGTGCGATGAACACGCGCAGCAATCTGGCGCCTGCTCGTTGAGAAATCTCCGGATCAAATCTGTTTCCTCACAGACGATATCTACAGTAACTTCAGCGATGAAACGAGCGCCGTACGATTCAGACTGTTGATTTGTTTTATGGGCCTGTTTCCATGTGTTGTGTGACAATTATTACGCTGCTGTTTCATTGCTGTCGTCAGGCTTTTGGTGCTTTCTCCCTTTCTGACTCGCTAATCACACAACTCTGTCTTTGCGTTCTCGCTAATAACTCCATTTTTCAATTTCAAGAAAACGACTCGTGTCGCGTTAAAGCACCGTCCTCTTTATTCCAGTCGAGTGTAAAGAGATTGAAAATGTTGTTAATTTTGAACATGCACAAGCACGATAAAAGTCGCAGTCGTGTGGCTGAGCATGAAAATAAGTGACATTGCTAACAATAAAGGGCGGCGTGTGTGCGTCTGACATCGTCCCTGTTGTTCCATCTGTCTGCAGAGATCTAGCAGATGCATTTCAGTTTATTTTGAGTCTTGAGTTCAGAGTTCAGAGATCCAGACTAACCTCAGCCCTGCAGACAATGTGATAATGTATCTGAATAGAAGTGTCAGGTTTTTCAGAGCGGCAGTATTTGCTAATCCATAAATCTGAGTCTGAAATCAAAAGCTTTGCAATAATAATAATAATAATAATAATAATAATAATAATAGCAGCTCTGCATGAAGTCTCATTCACAACGTTTCTAAAAAGTTGTTGCTTTTGGTGTTTGTTTGTTTTTTGAGTCTCTTGAAACTTTTCTGGGCTGTATTTTTATGACGATCTTGCTTTGTTTGCTTTGTTCCTCCGTTTGTCCGTCATTCTGTTGTTCCAGAGTGAAAAAATAAATGTCTCTAAACCTGAGTTTTCACAAGTTCTGATAAAAACACAAAATCCTCGTGGTTGTGAAACATTATTTTGTCCCTTCTGTCCCGAGCCTGCATGAATTATGGCTGTTTTTCTAAGGCGTGGATAAACAACTACGCATGGCGGCGACGTGACATTTACGGAGGCGAAATGAAAACATCCATCGCTGACATGGAGCCTCGTGAACATCCCGGCAAAAAAAGCGTTGACGTTGCTGCAGGTACCAGTAAATCCAAAGAGTCAGAAACATGTGCAGCAGCCTTTCCCCTCCATAATGTGACAACCTAAGAATATAGAAGATTTCTTTTTATCTATCCAACAATAGGTTTTTCTGGTGTGCAGCGAGCATTACGTTGCCTCTGCAGAGCTTAAGCTGTTTATTTACTCTCATGGTTTTGTAATTGTTGTTGAGTCTTTAAAAGTCTTCTGTACTTTTGTTAATTTTTGGAGCTTTTCATTATCTTTGGTGCTAAGCTGTCGTCGCTGAAAGGCTTAGATAAAAGCTCAACAAGGACAGTTTTGTCTTTGTTATTGCAGCCAACTTAATACGCTTAATTGTACTTTGCCTTTAATTGCACAGCAGACGCTCACTCTTTGTCTTGTGCGAGCACTGAATTTATTTCAGAATATTAACATCTGGTAAAGTTCAAAAGAGTAGCTCACAGTAAATTACACATATTTTAGAAATGAGTAAAGCACACAGTTACACGGTTATTTATCCTTCCTTTAACTATGCGCCGGGCGTAGCTACATGCGTGACATGGGTTTAAAGTCAACGCTGAAGCTCGTACTAAACAATTACAAAGTACAGATCAAAAGAACAAATGAGAAGTTTGAAAAGGTATTAGAAGAAAGGGAGACGCGAGTCAGGTAGATGGATAATCACACGGCTTTAGCTTTCATTAAGCTGCTTTTGTGGAGTGTACTCGTTCACAGGATCTATATTAGATTTGAGGAGTTTAATGAAAGGATTAAATCCATCTCAAGGCCTGCTGTCAGGCGCAGGCAAGCTGAAGAATTCATTGTCAGCTCGTGCGTCACGTTGTAAGAAACGCCTCCGTCGTCCGTGTGTGTGTGCGTTTTCTGATCGTATTGGTGGAAAAGCAGAGTTTGGCGTCTGATGAATGGAGACCCAGGAGATCACATAACGGCCGTTACACAACGCAGCGTAACTTATGTCGTTTCACGTGCTGCCGCTCGCGACGTTGCTCCGTCACAAACACGGCCTTCATTGTTAGGAAGTGGGAACATTAGGTCAGCTCGTTAATGTTGTTAACATCGACGCACTGCTGCTCAAACCACGGGATGGATTATTAGCTTCCTTCTCATGAGGGTCTGCTCACTGCCCCGAAGGAACCACAAGGAGGGATCAGTACAAAACATACAGCGCGTCTTCCGGAAAAAACCCATCAAAGCCCATTTTAACGACATCAAAGAATCACATTTATTATTATTTAAGACCAAAATGAAGCAATTAACTTCCTTGAAGTGAAAACACTGTGTGTGTGTTACTTTAAAGGGTTAAAGTTGTAAGACAAAGTCATGGAAAAAACACCCCGACGAGTCAAGAGCGCGTAGGAAGCGACCTGTCAATCACGAGGTCGCCCCGCCCTAAAGCACACGCTGCTTTGTCGTCTATTATACTCCAAATGAGAACATAATTTACTAAATGAACATCATGCTGTGTTGAAGAAAGCGTGAAACTACAGATTGAGAAGATAAACTCATCAGGACAATATTCACTGAGGCAATAAATCAAGTGAGAAGTAGCAACATTTTCTCATAGACTTCTATACAACCTGACTTCTCCTTGCAAGCAGTGGATTCGCCCCCTGCTGGACATTTGAAAGTCCAGACATGGTTAGCACATCTTAGCTTAAAGACTGGAGGCAGCTAGTTCTGCCTAATCCTCTTTATATTTCTGTTTATGGTCCAAATAAACAAACGAGATAAAACTTACTAATTTGTGAACTTCACAGGCGCTGATCGGTGAAGCTTAGACGGAGCCAGAGTGGCTGTTTCCACCCGTCTTTATGCTAAGCTAGGCTAAACATGAAAAGTCAAAAGTGTCCTGATCGTAAGAGACATTATTAATTAACAAAGTGCTCACCTTGCTGGCTCCGGGCAGTAGGTGCAACTTGACATAAGGGTCGGAAAGCCCATTGTGGTCCATCGGCTTGAGCCCCTGGGAAATAAACGCAGACGAGACAATATTCCTTTACAGACACGTATAACAGTGTAGTTTCATGAGAGCACAGTCATCAGAATACACAGGTTTGACGTTTAGATCTTTATTCACGGCCTCTAGAGGCAGAAGTGTTAATTACACCTCAAAACGTTAGCAAATGTAATTAAAATCAGTCGTAATATCTTGTGTGCAAAGTCGACAGTTTGATCTGAGTGGCACAAAATCCAAAATGGAAAGAGTGCGTCCTCTGGAGACCATAATAAATCAACATTAAATGTACTAAACTACTCAAAGTGTTGTATGGATGGAGAGGCCGCTCTGCTTAACAACAAACACCTCAGAACACATTCATTTGCCCTATTTTTAAGACATAAAAATCACAAGAAAACACTATTTTTAAACATTAAAAATGCTTTTATTGTGATGGCATAGTCATGTTGGACCTAAAAACAAACTGACATGTCTATGCCATTACAATAAAGGCACAATATATTCACTTTATTTGGTATATAACAGAAAAGAGCAGGAAATCTCCATATTTGAGAGGCTGAAAACAGCATTTTCTGCATGGGAAAAAATACTTAAACAAATAATCGAATATCAAAATAGTCGGCGATTATTTCGATTGACTAATCTGAGACCTGAGAAACACCGAAGTCCCCACGTCAAGAAAAGAGGTTTTACATTCCTTTGTGAAGAGCAAATCAATGAGACTCGGAGAGGGAAGAGGAGGGAAAGGTCACTCGAACAATGACGAAATAAAACAACACCAAGCGGAGCGCCACTGAGTGCAAGGAGCTGAAGGCAGAGTGAAATGTAGAGGAGTAAAAGAAGACATGGAAACCTCGAGCAAGACGTCTGCACGTAGAGCGCAGGCAGCACCAACACGCTGCGCCTGACCTCAGGTGGCGTTCCCCTTTTTGGAGCTAAAAGCGTAAGTCTGATGCACGAAGACGCCGCCGAGGATAGTTTTATATGCAAGAATTTCTCACTGAATGTGAATGTGATCCTTGTAAAACCTCAATATATCTCTATAATAACTATAACTGGTCACATTTACATGCACAAAATATTGTGTTTTGCCCTTATTTAAAAGAATAATATATATATATATATAATAATAATAATATATTCCTACTAAGATGTTTACACGGCTTATGTTCCCGTTTACGTGCAGCCATGCAAGCTCCAAAAACACTGGATCTCACATTTCCCATGATGCAACTAAGCAAATATTTTAGTTTTGACCCTCCCTGTCTGTCTCCACCAGTTTGTAATGCAGTTTTCCTGTAAAAAAATTAAAAAATCAAATAAAAATGAGCCTGTTTTCACTTGCTGTTGTAAGTAAGTTGACGAATGAACTGAACTTTATGTGTAAAATTGGTGGATTACCCTTTAAAGTGTTTCACTTTTACACTTTTATCCCACTGTCCCCCTTTTCATTCAGGATTATTTTCAATATCTGTTAATCTGTTGATTATTGTTATGATTAATCAACTCATTGTTTAGTCTATAAAATGTAAGTAAAACAGTAAAAAAAAACTAAAAAAAATAAATAAAATTTTCCAATATTTTCCCAATTTCAATTTGTGCAACCAATTCGCCAAAATCAAAAGATATTAAATGTATAGCAATAAAAAGACTAGAAAAACTAAATTTTTCTTTGACAAAATGATCAATTTATCAAAGTTGTTTACATTTTATTTGATTTATTATTATGTTTCAGCTCTACTTTGGTAATGCGTGCCTCTTAAATGAGCACTTTTATGAAACACGCAGAACATGTTGCTGTTTAACACAATAACAGACACTACAGAACATAAAGTGTGTGTGAATGTGGGAGATATGTAAAGGAATATAAGCAAAATGTACGTGGAAGTGAAGTCATTTTAGATGCAGTTTCAAACCTTTTCTCGATGAAGGTGAGAGCACGTGTAAAACTGCACCAGCGCTTTCTTTAAAAACATCCAAATTCCCTGACCTTCCCACAACAAACACAACCTGATGAGCCAACTTTACGCTTTTGTGATCGTTGCATTTCCCGTTTAAATTTAAAGCTTAACTGAGAAGCAGCGTTTTTACATATTTGCGTGAATGTGGTTGTCCTAATCCTCACACGGTGTGAAGAAGACTCTGTCACGTGACTGGGGGAGGCGCCTTTAACACTGTTGTGAGTGTAGTTTATTACATTTATTACAGTTGCAACATACGTTTATTGCATTTCGTCTCCCTGCTCCTGCAGATTGAGTCGGTTCAGAGAAATCTCAGCCATGAAGCTGCTGCATTTTGAAAAACTGGGCCGCGACGTGCAGGTGGTTGTAAATAATTCTCTCTGCAGTATTTTAGTAATACTACAAATACAATGACAGATGTGGCCCCCAAGTGGGTTTTTATGGCTGCACTGTGGCCTTCTGGTCGACGGAGGCTGCCGTCTCGGAGAAATTGTCTTTTTTTTTCTCTACAATTTATTTCACCCCGTGTCAGCGCAGAACACAGACTGTGGAGTCTTGATTCCCGGGGAAGGTGAGCTGCAGTGTTTTACAATTTATTCTTGAAATGTTGACTATATTTCCCACCTCTGCTGTGTGCACATCATTTGCACTGAATCCGAGTTCCTCCACTGTGGTTTACAGCAAAGATAATACACATAAGGTTATAAATCATACCTATACAATTACTATAAATAGTTTTACATGTGAAGCAGTAAAAGCAAATGGCGCTCACTTTATCTTTGGCCTTAAAATATGAAGATTCCTCGATATCCTGAATAATAAACCTCATGCACGTTGTCAAATATACATCTAATCCCGCTGTATTTAGACATGTATACATGAATACACAGTATAAAACCACACACTTAATATAAAGTAATTTAAGGTTGAAGCTAACAATTTTTTAAACCGTCGATTTAATTTCCAGATTAATCGTTTGGTCTTCAAAATGTCAGAAAATCGTGAAAAATGTCCATCCGAGCTTCTCAGAGAGTTTAAATGTCTTGTTTTGTCAGTCAAACATACAAATATATTCATTTTAATATCATATAAAACAGAGAAAAACAGCAAATCTCCATATTTGAGAGGCTGAAAACAGCTTTTTCTGACATTTCTGCATGAAAAATTCCTCAAATGCTTGATCGGTTATCAAGATAGTTTGTGATTGTTTTTCTAATTGTTGCAGCTCTAAAGTAATCTATTACTTTACCCATTCAATATTTATTTATTTGCACTATTTTTATTTGTTTAGGGATTTACAGAAACACTTGACTTTTTAAAAAATATATTTATACAAACACCTATTTTCCCCCTTTTTGTATATAGATATAAATTGTTCCGCTTTATTTTCCTTGTTTTTATCTGTATGTCTGTTTTCATATTCCTGTAAATTGTTTTGCATAAAAGCAACTTTGAGAGCAACTTAAAACTGGAGTCAAAGTCCTTGTATGTCTACACGCACTTAGCCAATAAAGCTGATTCTGATGTATTAATAGGCGGAATACAGAATAATAATGCTTTCAAACCCCACATGACTTTATGATCTTCCAAAATAAAGATTTCTCATCTGGCGAATAACAAAGATTCCACATCACTGGATGGAAAAAGCCACAAATTCTCATTTATCCAGCCCAGTTCCATTATTTTAATTGGTCCCTTTCGTTATGGTTCTTTCTTTAATAGTTTAAAAAGGGAGGGGGGGGGGGGACGCACAACAAATATGACGTCTATTCACCCACAATCATCGGGGCTAATGGAGCAGCGGAGCCCAGCACTCAGCAGGAATTACTGGCAGCCAAATGACACACTCAACTCTAATAATGCAACACTGCAGCTTCAGATCTGCACCGAACACGACCGCGGCGACTCTGTTTTCTTTAGCCCGCTCTCATAAACACGTACACATTTTAATGGCACGCAGAGTGTCGGTATGACATCTGCAGGATGACAAACGGAGCGCGTCAGTTTAGGAGGAAACGCTGAGGTTTAGAGGATTCTGGGTCTTTTTCGTTTCCTGTCATGTGACGGACGGCGACGCCTCCGTGTCGTCAGATATCCGTTACATTTGTTGTTGGATTGAACTTTTAACGATTTTGTTGGGATTCTTTGGTTTTATTATTATTTTTGCATAATAATTATTATTTGCATTTTCATTTGTTTGGCTTATTTGAAGCGATTGTTCTGCACTTTTTTTTTTTTTTTTGCTGTTTTTTTTCGGTTTTTATTGTATCACTTTATTACTGTAAAAATATTTAAAAAATGCTGAATTTATTCCCAAGAAACGTTGTGAGCTCATCTCTGGTAAACTCAAGATTTAATGCGTTTTTAAATTAGGAAAAGTAAATTGAGGCCGGAAAAACGCTCACAAAAAATCGCATCTGCTTTAAATAAAAATTAATACTTAACATCTTTATTTTTATTAATTGTTGCTATTTGTATATAGATATATACTTTATTGATCCTGAGGGAAATTTAAGATACATTTGTATACATTTATATCAGTTTACTTCTCGAGAAGTTTTCCATTATCGGGATAATATCATGAAAATGACATGACATGAAAAAGCTGAATAAAAAAGAAATACAGGAATTATCTCGTAAGAAAGAACTTGCATAATGTTGCTATTATTTATTTATTTATCCTTTATTTATTCATGGGACCTGATGATTTATGGTGACTTTATTTGAGATTGTTGTTCTTTTTCTTTTTTTACTAAAAGAAATTTATGTTCACTAAAAAAAGATAAATAAAAATATTTGTTTCTAAACAAAATGTAAAGTAAAGCTTCCCATCATTTTAGCAGTGTAAAAACAATAACAAAAAAAAACAGAAATGCTATAAATCTGCATTGTTAAGTTGTTGGTTTCCTTGATAGAAACAATACTTTTATTGATTTATTAGATTAAACTTCTTTTTTCTTTTTTTCTGCCTGCATACAGCAAAAGCCTGAGAGTCAAAACTTTGGGTAAAAAGATCCGCGGCGGCTCGTTAAGCTTAATTGGCGTCAGTATAAGATAATCAGGAGACTCTCTCGTCTACGTTTCGTCAGTCGGAGGACAATATTTAGAGAGAATTTACTGAGTGAATCAAACAGAAATAGGATTTTGAAAAGTGGGACACACACACACACACACACACACACTAATGTAAATGAACCCTTTGTGTACCAGCTAATATGATATCAAATAGCAAACCACTTTTTTTTTTAAAACCAATTTTAGTGTCGGGGAAATGCAAAATTGACAAATATATAAATATTTAACGAAACGTATGCACAATGTAGCACAATGTGTGACTATGTAATATCCCCATCTTTCTTTTATGATCATTAAATGTGCATTTAAAACCTGCTAAAGGCCTTTTATTTGAGAGAGCAGTGGTAAAATGCAGCTTCACAGTCAGACATGAAGGAAAACTATCCATCGACTTCTGGAAATGTGTATCTTATTTTGAAAGGTTAGTATTCAATCCGTTCTTTACAGTGAAGCATTTGAAGACGTGGCCGTACGTGTGCCTCTTTTTGTTATTGAATACACTGCGTGGGTCTCCTGAGAGGCTGAGGAACGCGGCCTTATTATAAACGGCGTGCATTGAGACGTGTCTGCAGCCACGCCGAGGACTGTAAAATAAAACTACTAAAAAAAAAAAAGAAAGCGCCGGGAGGCAGAGGGACTCCGCTGTCTGAAAATAAGGCGACACAACTCAACCTCTGTGCCAGCCGTGACCCTTTCTCCTCAATCTTGTTCCAGAAGCAGAATATATATATATATTTATATTTATATATATATATGACATGCTTGATCTGAAATACAGACACTTTGAGCAGCTCCTGAAATTGTAGCTTTCCTTGCCACCACTTGTTCATTGATTTTCATTTCATTATATGCTCCTCCTCAATTTCCTGCCGACGCTCAGCCGTACTCTCCGACCGCTCCCGACGCCGCGCGGTCGTTGAGACGGCACCACGAGAGCTGATTGGAGAGGTCAACGTGCTGTCTTCATTTACCTCTATTGTTGCCTTCAGCAAAACACCTGAGCTGTCGTTAAAGCGGAGACACATTACGCGGGGCTGGAACAAGCAGAGAGCTGCGTCACGCTGCTGATTGTGAGAGCACACTGTGAATACTCGCTTGATCATAATTACCGAGGGTTGGAGAAGAATGACCACTGCGAAAGGCAGATGGGTAACGTGCATCAGTGTATCCACACACCTCCCATCTCACACACATTCATGCATAACAGTTCGCTTGAATAACAGCCTTTTAAACGCTGTGAAATGAAGTGGAGCTCTCTTTGTTTCCCAACTGATGAGCTTCCTTGACATCTTTCAGAGGAAGCGAGGGGTGTAGTGGGGTTTGGCGTGTGTGGTGTCCGGTTTGGAGCTGGAGTTGAGTGTGTGTGTGTGTGTGTGTGTGTGCACTGAAGTCATATTCAAACGCTGCAGGGAGCATGCAGCTCTATTCACTTCAAATAACTGCAGTATTTCAACTGTACAGAAGTTTGTGTTGAATCTATATAAACGACTTTATGTTCCACGTTGTTCCGCTTGAGAAATATTGACCTGCTAACCCCGGTCACACCTGGCGTCCTTGTTAAGTTTGGTACAAATAGTCGAAGTCTCTGACTATATAAATCAATACCTTCTTTTAGTGATCGCCTCACTGAGATTGCACGTAAGTGAGAGGTCGCATTAACGCTCAGAACTCCGTGACTTTTGTGTATTAGAAGTATATTCTGGGGATAATTGTTAAAAGGATTGCAAGACTTTTGCACAAATCAAGGTGAAATGCAGCTCTAACTGCGCTGCCAAAGAAAACGTGCGTCTCGCTGCTCCTGTGCTTGTTGCAACTATTTAAATGAGGCAATATGCTCACATTAAATAAGTGAAATAAGTTCCTTTCTATGTAAATTTGATCCATATCGCAGTGAAATGCTGAGCGTCTTTAGAGAGCTGGAGGTAACTGAAGTGCCTTTATACCGACGGACTGGGATATTAAATCCTGAAATGTCACGTTTAAGTTCCTTGCTTGATGTTTTCGGGGGGAAGCCTCTGCAGCTGTAGCTCGCACGCTCAACATTTCTCTGCTTCTATGTTTCCAATGGTTTTATCCAGTTATGTTCAACAGTTATATGGTTATGGGATAGTTCTGCTTATTGCAATTTAGGTCATCGTATCCAAAACATCTGAGATCTGATTTTGCACAACAAGAAGTTCTGATGAAGAAACACGAAACTAAACTGAATTATACAATTATTATCCAATTATATATATAAAAAAATAATAATAATTCTGTAATCATAACTGACAGAAATGATTATAACTATGAAAATAAGACTCAAATTGTAGGAATTATTCGTATTATTCTGCAACACAGATATTGCATCACGATATCTGTGGATTATGCAAGAAAATCCATCTGGTATTAATTCAACTCACTAGAATTGAGGATTAAAGAAACGTTCAGATTCATGAACTGCACAGCGATCGTACATAAACAACATTTCATATTTAGAGGTCCATATTTTAGGTTTATGGTGCTTGCTTTTTGTAGAGAATCCATAAAGTGTATTTATTATATGAAGCCTTCGAAGACATAAGGTTTGTTTTTTATTTTTTGATGTGTTTTTCTCCAAGCCGCATGTCCCACACGGGTGCTTATTTTTCCACGATGCTATCAGCCTCTTTGTCAGCCAGGGCATGTGTCTTCATTACCATATCTGACTGGCTTGGCAACAGGCAGGTGGGGGAAGCATCAATCCTCAGGAGCAGCAGATAACAGGATGGATGAGCCGGGGCATTGATCTGCTCCAGAGGGAGCTGACACACAGACGCGTTAAAGAAGGGGTTAACGCTCCAGGGGCCACCTGGGATCAGCGGGGCCGCTCGGGTCAAGGCGACTCGAGGCGACCGGGGAGTGATGGAAGTAGGCAATATGGAGAACCGGCAGATGGGTCCCATTCATCACCAATGAATGTCAACGTTGATGATGGAGAGGCTTAAGGAGGAGGGAGGTGGAGGTGGAGGCGGAGGCGGAGGCGGGGGTGGTGTCGCGGGGTCACGCTGGGACACGTTCAGTTTCAAAGTCGGTCATGTCGTTGATAACGTGGCATTGATTTTGTGGAAAGAACCTCTGCAGTTTGTATCGCGTGGGAGCTGAGGTGACGCGGGAGGTGCCGCGCTCCTCCGTGCACGACGCTGCGTGGAGGTTGTTTCCTCTCACGTGAAGCACACGAACACCGAGGGCGAGTAGGTTTTTTGCGCCCGTTTGGTAATTTCCTGTCACCAAACGAAGGCGTTTGTGCCGACTTTTTGTTGATTTGCAGGACTTTTCGTGTTTACTTATTGTGTTTCCTT
>CALSCE010009376.1:7970019-7977831 GCA_943593645.1 Bovichtus variegatus
ATACCGCCGACTCTCCTGCGGCTGCCTCATGCAGCGACACTGAGCAGCAAACGGAGCCTGCCGAGGATCTGCACCTTGATCTTTATTGGCATATTCATGATAATGAGGCACCGTTGTCATTACAGAAATTGGATTACTCAGTTTTCTGTTCAATTAATTATTGACTCTGGAAATTATCTGCCCTCTCATTTTCCGCACTCTATGCAGGAAGAGCGAGATGTAAAGCGAGAGATCTGGGCGGAAATCACTGTATCGAGGTTGATTTGGCTCGAATATTGTCATGTACGCGCAGCTGAGAACGCACAGTATGAGTCATCTGGTGCTCGCTGGCTCACCCCAACTTCCCCTTTCACCTGGAAATGCAGCGTGTCAAATAAGACACAAAGAAAATGCCATTTACCTTGTAGCTCGAAAACTAGTGACATTATTGAGTATCAACCTACTGTGATATGAGGAAAAGCTCCGAGCGATTCTGCACAATTCAATAAAATCTCAACGAAGGCAACTGCTATGTGACAGCGACGCACGCCAAAGGCTGAGCTTTCCACCAAACTCCTTTTATCTGCGTTTGATCCCACACATCCTGACTACTCCCAAGTGTTGTTACCTCTGAGCTATTTCTGTCTACATGCATGTACTCCCTTTTAAATCAATTAAAGCCCATTTCAAGGGGCTAAATTGACTTATTAACGTCATGTGAGCCATGACAATGGATGTGGTCTGATTCACTTAGTGCAGTGAGCAGCCTGTGGTGATGGTGAAGATATAGATGAAATGATGTTAGCGAGGTAAAACCTGAGGTAAGACTTAATACCACGCTTGACAGAAGTTCATGTCCGACCCTGAAGTCTCAGGCTGCAGCCCGCCGTCAACTTTAAATCATTGTCCGAGACTGACTCGCAGCGTCGTCGCAGCACGGAGGACGTAACGGGGATTTTTGTGCCGCAGTACATTTGGATGAAAAGTGCTTTTTGAATGAGTTTCTTTTGTAATTGCTATTATCATCAGATGTCATGCGGGCTATTAAATTAGATCCAAGAAGTGTTGGACTGTAGTGCTTCACTGACGACTGCCTTACAGTAATATGATTACCTTTTTCAGTAACATGTATTATATACGATGAGAAATTCAGTAATTATATTACAGTTACGATGTTAGTGTATCGGCTGGTTTGCTTTCATTAAAGGAATTTGATAAAGGGTTGATATTAATGTTTCCGGTGGAAAGACTTCTGCAGGATGTGTAAGCTTCAAATCTCCGGTTTCCTGCAGGAACCCAGAATTGTGAGTGTTTTTCGCGATCACATGCACAGAAACAAATGGAGACGATGGTCCTACGCTCACATAAAACCACTTGGAGATAACAAAACTGGTTAGAGGATAAAATGACGATTCTTCTTCTTTGTTTTTCTTGTGTTTTTACCTCCTAAAAGTTAAATGTTCTGCATTTAGAAAGAGCTTTTCCAATCTTTGCGATCACTCAAAGCGCTTTAGAACACATCAGCATTCACACACATTCACACTGATAACATTCACTACACATCGGGAGCAATTCGGGGTTCAGTATCTTGCCCAAGGACACTTGGACATGCTGACCGCAGAGGCTGGGGATCGAACCGCCGACCCTCCGACCTCCACCTCCTGAGCCACAGACGCCCTTTAAAAGTTGCTGTGCCTTTAAAGAGAAA
This sequence comes from Bovichtus variegatus, assembly GCA_943593645.1. Classification (NCBI taxonomy): domain Eukaryota; kingdom Metazoa; phylum Chordata; class Actinopteri; order Perciformes; family Bovichtidae; genus Bovichtus; species Bovichtus variegatus. Next base: position 7,971,707 of record CALSCE010009376.1, read on the forward strand.
ATGTTGTTTTACTTAAACTATTACCACATAATTCGCTCCTGCCACAACAGAAAGAATACTCCTTGTAATAAGTTGTCTTATCTACATGGCGTGTCTTCTGGCTAGTATCTGGCTAGCACTGGTATTGGATGATATATGAAACATGCTGGATTGTATGAAACTAAATATTAAATAGCCTGATATTGAATGAGTTATCCAAAAATCATTGGGATTTTTGTAAATACTTTTAATTTCCTTTGACTAAATTATTTTTGCAAATGGATTTTTTTTAAATAATATTGCAGCCTATTATTACCAGCTGCTTTACTCGTATTTAAAGTGAGGGAAGAAGAAGCAGGAGGCCACTGCAGTAACGTGAAAGCTAAAGCGACTCTTTGCTGCACCACGGAAGAATGTTCCCTCATCTTTCAACAGCAATAATAATGTTTCTGGAACATAAAGTGAGGTTTCATTAAAATATACTTATCTAAATGGAATCACTTCACATAATGAGTAAATAGCCATTAACTGGTAACTACTTCATTTAATAATGTTGTATTTGATTGACAGATGCCAAGATAGTCATCATTGCTAGTAGCGACACCATTTGTGCCAACACCCCGAGCTTAATTGAAACGTGGTTTGATGTCACTGTAATGTCTTTGGTTCAAACAAGCTCCAGTTTTGTTCCTCCAGCAGTGATTTGTGTGGCGGGATGGATGTCAGTGGGGTAAATAAACAAAGCCCACTTGACGAGGTAAAAAGCTCCATAAGACGTCATGTCGCATGGTTTTATCCCGTAGGATAAAAATAACCCCACAGGATAAAGAACATTAGCACCAAAGCACAGGTCTTTGACTTTGTCCTACGGTGTGAAAAAAAGATTTTTTTTTTACCTGGTAAGCGTACCCTTCATTAAAAAAAACTAAAAGGTAATTACCAAATACTTCTGGCCTTTTACACAGTTGGCATGCCAAGGTGAAGGATTTAATTAAATGTTAACAAGAGACTCTATGGGCTATTTGGCCTACAATCTTCATTCTTATTGAATGGTTCAGAGCCCTTCATTTCCACTTACAAATTAATTCCAAAGATGATTGCAGTTGGTAAGAAAACCACAGACGTCTTACTTTATGTGTATACATTATTACAAGTGCTCCACTACACTCGCTCTCTTTGCAGGGTTTCTCAGTATTCATAAGGACGTTATTAAAATATTGGGAGATTGCACCAGCACAATCACCTGCCTCTCTGAACATCAATGACTAAAGTGGAAAAAGGAACATAAGTTAAACACTAACTTACTATTGTGCCTTTTTTTTATTTTAGTGTAATGAGGATAAGAGAGGTACAGTGAATTACTAATTTCTTCATTTTGAATCATACAAAGCACTAAAAGCAACACAAAGTAACTAAATATGTTTATATAGTTTGATTTGTAATAATAGAGCAGAAAGAACATACAGAGCGTAAATACAGAGGTGACGAGTGGCAGCTTAATTGAAGGGCCATAATGTCATACATTGTCATAATCATCAGCACCACAGTCCTCGAAATAAGCAAATCCTATGAAACCTACATTGGCACATATTTATATACACCCTATGAAGTCCTCAAGACAACCAAATGGTGGTTTTAAATCTCCTATTTTTTGTTTTTAGAGTCAGACACCACAGTGTCATCGGCATAACAGAAAAAGCAAAGGACTCGAGCTGGATCCCTGAGGGACTCCACAAGGAAGTGCTTATTAATACGTACCATTAATACGTGCCATTAATACTGAATTCATTCTGCTGGTGGTTAATCTTAATACCAGTATTGACCATAACCACAAGCTTTCCTTAACCGTAACAACATTTACTGAACCTTAACCCTCTGACCCCAGAGGTTTACTTTGTCATATCTCACAGCTTTATTCTATCATTCCAATTATTCATGACTTTGTCAATGTACTTGTTACTAATGACTTTTAATCATTGTTTTCTGTTTCTGTTTTAATTAGTTCTTTTATTAAATTCCATTTTGTATAATATGTATTCGGGTACTAGGGGACCCCGGTCAAAAGCACCCGACTGCAGTCTATGCAGTTTTATTTGATAGAATATATCATTTAAAGTATCTGGGTGATTCGAGACCAAGCGGTCAAGTTGTATTGTGGGTAATATACAGTCGGAGCCAGTTTTTTGACAAAGAAGAAGAATGCATGGAATAAAAAAGACAATATATCTGATCCTGCTGCATCAATGTCGATCTAGAGTCTGACATTGGAGTGCAACGCTAAATTGGCGGAGGACGCTTCTGAACAGACCGTTGTGTAGTCGCCGTGCATAGATATTGTAGTGAATAAATGATTTCACTGATCAATAAAATCATTGAATCATTGATCATAATTCTGGGTTTTGCAGAATCTCCCAATATCATCGTTCTGTCCGGTGCTGGGGTTTAAGATATTGCATTGTTTTACATTCAATTGGTAAACAGCACAGAGAAATAATCTTTTCAAAGCCTTAACTCTGGGTCAAGAGTTGTTACAAACAGCAGGGTGTTAGAAATACACTGAGTGTGTTGAGGCCAATAGTTTACACAGCTCGTTTAAAAAACCCTGAAAGTGCATTAGAACAAGTTGTGTTTCAAATAAGAGACTACTTCAAATAATAACAACAGACAAACTGAAATGAGTGTGCGGCGTTAGATAATCCTTCATTAGCTATTCGCCAAATGGAGAGAAATTGGACGGAGAGAAGAATGGTACGCTCAATAATTTAATTGAATGTAGATATTTTGACCTTTGGAAACAAAAAATAATATTCCTCTACAGTATTAGTAATGTTGGAGGAGTTAATGAATTAATGGATGAAAAGGGCTCTGGGTTTATGACAGATATGCGGCAAAATAATTCACTCTTGAAGTTCCAACTGTCCTCTAAAATGCTGAACCATTATTTCAGTTTGTCTAAAACAGTAATTTATTATTTTCCAGATTTGCTGAGCTTTGCTGTCTTTGTAGAGTTCTAGGGTGTCATTAAGCCCATGATGGATTTTAGTCTTGGGTTTTTCCATTTTGAGAGGATCAATGTGATTAAGAGTAGTTGAGCAGACAGAAATAAGCCACTCTGCATTCCTCATATTTGACACATTATTATTTTAATGTGAATTCAGTTCGGTTGCCCTTTGCACCTTCTTTCAACCTCTTTTGTTTGCTGAAGTTATGTTGTTTGGTGACCTTTTGTCAGTTTCTGCAATGCACAACATTTGTTTTTCTGACTAAATGCCAACAGGGCTATGATAACATTATATATATAATAATATAATATTGTGCTTCATACCTATAAAACCAAGTCCCCACTGCACACTGTCACTCTCACCAGATCTGCAGGCACCGATATCAGAATTTGGTGTTTAACCATTTCCTATTTTTCTATAAGCAGGATCTATAAGATCTAATCAGAGAAATGCCAAAGTGAGGGACACTCGGTCAAAGTTGCAATTGAGCTTTGGCAGCAGAAGCAACATGGAACAATCTGTGGTGAGAAGCGAAATAAGGGATTTGGCACACAAATGAAGTCATGGAAATGGGTATATACAGTATTTGAGAGAGCAAAAGCATGTTTTTCTGGTTGGCTGGGCAGTAGTCGAAGTCCAGCAGAGCAGTATAGAAAAGAACGGCCATAGCTCAGGATGGCCTGATGCCCGCTCTGCTGTCCAACACTCCTGCCAAGACTGGCTCCTCCGATGCCCACTTTCCTCCAGACCAGCTCTTCAGGCAGACAGATAGAAAGAGTTACAGCTGCTGACGTCAGAACACTTTATCACAACAAACATAGGAGAGGGAATTGGAGAAGACGACAACCCCGGACTCATATTTATTGTATATTGAATCAAAATTGGCTTTTTATTAAAATTTAGATATGGTCGGTTTATTGCAATCCTCCTCCTATATGCTGGATATTTGGTTTATGTGTTTCTTGAACAATTTATCAATGCTAAGCTGGTTGTCCATCGGAAGCCTGTAAGCAGTATTGATTCAGCTACAACATTAATCTTCTCTGATCTAGTGCAGCGTGATATACAACACAGGCTGCTTCAGCTCTTACAAACATAAAGAAACTGGATTGTCATGGCAATTTAACTTTATCACAAACACACATTTAATGTTAGCATTAATAATTAAGCATTTCATATAGGTGTGCAACGTTTTAAATATTAAATCAATTATTATTCTTTTAAATAATCTTAATACATTTTAAACATATTGTATAAATACATTGTATGAAATATATAAATGAATGTTATAAGATGGTGCCACCAACCCCCTCAACCACAAACCCCCCAACCGGCACAAAGGGGTATTTCATAAAACGTCTTTTTGTGGGATAGAAAACCGAAGATCCTGCAGTTTGTTTGGAGTATAATCTTGTCAAGTTTAAATGCATTTATTTCTTGTTAAACAGACGTCCTAAATTGGAATAGTTTTTCGAAATTCTGTGTATTCATGAGCATTAAGTCATAACGTGTAAACAACACGGACATTACAAGGAAGATGTTTGTATTTCATTGCCCGGAACGTTTAGACGACCACATGAGTGCAGCACAAATGCACCACTCTCGTTCACCATGAAAGTGAAGCATAATTTGTGTATCCGCCCTGTGAGTCTGATCCGCTCCAAAACGGTAATGGGCTCTTTCTTGGCCCATAATGCAACTTCCACCGAGTGTAATGAAAATCAGGCCAGTAGTTTTACCGTAATGCTGCTGACAGACAGACGAACCGAGCTGAACACATAACCTGGAGGTAATTAAGGTCGATTGGTCCAACGCCCATCCAGTCTTCCCCTGTCCGAGTGGATCAATGACCCAACACACTGGCCGGATATTGCTTATCCGGACATCTATACATATTTGATTGAATCACCAGGTATTCAAGTGTTGTCTATTAATAACCAACTTGTTAATAACCAACTGTTTGATGTAGGATAAGCTGAGATGAGTCTGATGAAGTTGTACTGTATGACTGTAATGCAGCAGCCTCCCTCTCCAGCTATCCATCAGTCCAGCTGTCACCAGCATCCTTTAGCAATTGACACTGACTGTGAATATTCACGGCCTTCTACACAACCCCTCTTTGGCCTTTTCCTGTTTCTCTGCTTAGTGCAAGTCCTTGGCGATTGGCTGTTCTGGTCTATCAAATTAAAATGTAGCCAGCTAGCTCCTCTTAGCTAGATCAACAAAGCCAACGCAATTCTGAATCAACTTACTAGCTGCAGCTGTGGGAAGTAAAAACAAAAACTGCACAGAGCAGAAACTAAACTTGTCGCTTTTATTCAGTATCACAAAACCGCACGTGCTAGTTTCCTTCGTTGGCTAACTAACGAATGCAATGACGACTCAAAATGCACGTTGTGAGACGGGTTTACGGGCATTGGGACGGTAGGGTTTGGATTTTAAATATCTGCAGGAAGGGTCGAGTTTCATTGACAGCAGCTCAATACGAAGAGAAAGAAAGACTTGATTGAAATGAATTATTGAGTGAGAAGAACAGTGTTTCTGTTCAAAAGAGAAACTCAACCAGCTGGGAGAACTGTGAGTATGTCAAGTACTGCATGTTGTTAATGGAAATCATGCTCTGAATGTATCAGAAAAATAGTTGGAGGAAGTAAACAGCAGCACCGGCAAATTAACACTTCAAACAGGAGCAGATTACAAACCAGATGGCCTTCTTACTATAGTGTGATAAAATATACCTACAAATCCCCAGAGGAAATTACACATAAAGGTCTGCTCTGATGATACCCTTTATCTGAGCAGTGTTTTTAATAAAGGCTTCTCCCCAGTCGAGGTCTCGGTCACTATTTGACATTTTACAGGACAGTTAGTCCAAGGTTCCTTCTGCTTTTTGGGGTTGGACGATTGGACGGATATATCTGCGATTGGCTGAGTGCATCGCTCGGCGCTTTTTGGGGCGATTTCTGTCATTTTAATTTGCCAATTTAATGGTCCGCCCACGCCACACACCTTTGGTGGATTGTGAGACGATGGGTCTCTCTGTACTGGTTCTGTGTCTCTCTGTACTGGTTTTGTGTCTCTGTACTGGTTTTGTGTCTCTCTCTGTACTAGTTCTGTATCTCTGTACTGGTTTTGTGTCTCTGT
>CALSCE010009376.1:7978152-8025393 GCA_943593645.1 Bovichtus variegatus
CACAATTATCGTCATCTCACCTTGGCTTTGTTAATGGTGCAGTGCAGCGCATTGTTCTCCTGGTCATACTGCAAACTGAAGTCCAAGGTCCCCAATGTAGCTGTTCAGACGGAGAAGGAGAACAGAGAGAGAGAGAAAGAGAAGGGAATTAGTGGCACATCAAGAGGCTCGCTGGGGAGAGAAGAAACCCAGAAAGTGTCTGCCTGCTTTCATCGTTTGAAAGAGAAGTCCTGATGGGAAATCTCATGCTGTTCTTGGCACTGACATGTGATAATAGCCGTAATAATGTAGTGTTTTGTATTTGATCAATGTGTTTCTGCGTCCCTCTCGGTCTCAATCTGTGGTGTACAGATGTGATCAACAAAGTGCAGGAACACCGCCTGCAAAAATAACTAAAGACCCTTTTGCAAGCTACCAATTAAAACTCGAAACTCTACACCGGAGCTACCCTTGAGAGAAATCTAGTTTGGTTAACTAAAGCTACTTAGAAAAAAAGGAGTTCAAACTCAGTGTCGGTGGACATGAAATTCAAAATTATAACAAAATGTAATATAAGAAAGTCACATGCCAGTAAGAAACGGCACTACATTGAAATTATTTAAAAAAGTGCCCACTTGTTCACACTTCATACATGAACCAAGAAAATACAATTAACTTGTATTCAAAGAGGAATCAGTTACAGTAGAGAAGCAAATCAAATCAAATAATAATTCCTTTTGTGGCCCAAAATTTTTTGCAGTTTCAGAAGCTAACTACTCAAAAAATGGCAAAAAAAATGTACCTACTTGAATCACTATGCAAATATAAATGTACTTGAACTACCCACAAGCTACTGCAAAATGTAATCAGACTACTAATTGAACTACCTGCACAAGATGGAGAGCATAAAGTGTGTGTGTGTTAACTATGTGTTAAAAAAGAGATATAAACACTGTAGCATGATGCCAAGTGCACGAAAACAATATATTTATATGTTTTGCAAGTGGGCGGCACATGTTAAGTTGTAGGCTTTGTATCAGCAGTGCATCTCCGCCCTGCACACTGCATGCTGCAAATTGAATAGATTAGATACATTTAAAATGGCGGTGACACAGATATCTATCAGAAAATAAAACGTGTATTCATATGGAGGCAGGCGGACCAGTTATTATAAGACGAGGACGAAGCAGAGACAGAGATGGAAATATGTCGTACGAGATTGTCCCAACGTTATAGACCGTGTCATGTCATTTAGTTTGTCTAATGCCAGTTGAACGCAATATTTACAAAACAGGAGACTCCCCATTCCAGGTAAAGGGTAAAAGACTTTTTGGAAAACAAACACACACATGGGAAGGGATGCAGGATGCAGGATGCAGGATGCAGAATAGGGCAGAATTTGCATGGAATTAGGATGCAACATAGCAGGAGAGCGCATGAGTTATAAAATATCGTAAAAGGCTTCCACACCTTCAGAAATAGTTTCGTGAATCCCATTTGCGTTTCCATCTTAGCAATAGAAAAGCATTTTGTTGAGCTATTTACTGGAAAATGGGGACGGTGGTGACTCCCAGTTTAGTAATATTCTCTCTGAGCCTCAGCCGTGCCTGCCTTGAGAGCCTGCTTTTGCCAAATTACAGTCTGGCTGAATGTTTATTTCATATTGTTTGGAAAACCAATTAAATGTGTCGTACCAGAAATGACCCAGTACTGGACAGTGCCAGGACAAGTGTGATATTGATCCTTTCGGCAGAACCACATCTATCACACACGGGTTTAAATGTCTTTCTGCGTTTTTAGTTTTACAGCAATGCAGTTCCGTGTAAGACTTAAAGTTCAAAATGAACCTGTATCTAGAATTGATGGAACAGCTCTGAACCGAGTCAAGTGGTTTCCATGATTAGCAACCTTTCCCCTGCTTCTTTAAACTCAAAGGCTACTATGTTATTGAAGCACTACGGCGCGGAGTAGTGAACTGAAACAATTTATGGCGTCATCTCATCCTTTGTCCTTTCAAAATGCCAAGGGACTCTCATTTCCTACATTGATGACATGTTGTCAGGATGAAATCACTTCAACAAGCAAAACATCAAGAAGCGTGTGGGCTTCAAAAGGCCTCGCGTGGTGTTGTCGCTCCCAAAATAACACCCACTGTACTTCATTCACACTTTAATATTTACATGAGCGGAGAAAACATTAGTTTTATGAATGTATAATTGTTCTTCAGGCTGCTGTAATTGCCACCTCCTCCATGCTTTACCTCCTTAACAACTTCTACATATATGTGGCTGGATTGTAGCAGGTGAGCTACGTGACGTGGGACCATGCAGGGGGTTTTTATTTTTATACGTCTGTCCAGAAATATCTCAACAACTATCGGAGTTGAAGGATTGTGCAGACATTCACGGTGCCCAGAATGAATGACATCTATGGCTCAGAGTGAAATATATACCGTTCAACCTGCTGCTGACATTCACTCAGACCTTCTCGATGCAGTTTACCGTCCTGCCTCGCATTTCATTGCGGGAGATACAAATCATGCTGTACAGGATTTTAAAGCTTGCTCACTATATCACATGTAAAACAACCCGTGATGCTCAACATCCAGGTCCTGCAGCCGTTTGCCCCTTTTTGGAGTAATGTTAATTTCGTGCGTCAAGATCTGTTTTTCTATGACTAAGACGCGACGATGGCGAGACGGCACCGACGTCTCACAACACCAACTGTGACTTTATCAATGTGGCGAAAAAAGCTGAGACGAAGCAGCAAGGAGCTCAGTCAGGAGGACTCGGAGAAGCAAAGCTGCGTTCTTCATCATTCAACCTGTGTTTTTATATCAGATAATTATAAGGTAAAATCTTATCTGCAATAAATTTAACTGAAATGACAAAATTATTGGTTTTGGCTACACAAATGTTCAATATAATCTGATTAGTAGAAAGACTAAAACGTCAACAGTTTTCATTTAATAAAACTTTACCAAAGTAGTGACGATGAGACTAAAATAAGCTAAAACTAAAACTTGACTAAATGAAAACAGGATAAGATTGACTGAATATGAAGAACGACACTTGATATTTAAGTCAAAGATTAAATAAAAAACTATAGAAATGGACACGAGTACTTTCTGATCTAGGATTATAGGGCATCACATTTCCTTTATGATATGACACCTCTATGGTTATGGTTTGGTTAGGTTTAGGCACAATAAACACTTGGATAGTTCAAGGGAAAGACAAAGATTTGGGTTATAATAACTACATAGTTCCAGGTGCAATAATAAACACGTGGTTAAGGTTGATCGTGGTCGCGCTTTAGTAAAAACCTCAATGTCCTGTCTCCTGTGTCAACGTCTGACATTTTGTTGATCCATCCAACAACCTCGACCTTCTCACTGCACGGACTTTTTTTCTTTCTCGCTCTAGAACTACGTCACCTGACTTCCTCCTTTGGTCCCATCGTAATTATCACAACGTAAACGTATGTTGTTTGGGTGCATTTGCTGTTTTGACGTCGTTCTTCCTGGGAGGACAAGATGTTACCTTTTTATAAATATTTGGAAATATTGACACCTTCAGTGGCACTAAAGGCAAAACTATGCGAGTGAATAAAGCTCAGCTGCGTTGCAGGTGTTTGAAGCGCCGGATGCTCCAGTGGGACCAGCAGCGTGGAGGAGGTTAGCAAAGGGCAGACAGGAGCGCCAATACAGGAAAGGCCAAGGATTGGGTGTCTCGCTCGAGCAAAGTTTGACAGCTCTGAGGACTGAGAGGAATTTGGAAAAGAAGCTTTGGTCTCCGAGTTACAGTTTTCTAAACCCTTTCATTATTTTAAAGTTACAATATAAGAAAATCATTTCATTACCCTTTAATGACCCCAAAGACTTCCACACTTCCAGAAACAAACGATGAGTTACAGGATAAAAGATTTACCCAGCAGGCCAAAAACGAGGCTCTCCGTCAACATCAATACAACTTAAATAGACTCGGTATCAATAGTTGGGTGGCTTCCATAACATTAAGTCCACAAGATTGGACTTAAGTCTCCGTTTGTGAGTAGAGTAATTCTAAGTCTTCGAAGCAGCAATGAATCAATGCTGAGCTCATCAACAATGAGTGAGCCTCGTCCCCACCTCCACCCACCTCCACCCCCAACACACGAAGAAGACATTAAGTTTGCTGTCCAGTGTGTTGATGTTGTGGAACATGATTAATGGCTTTCGCTTTGCAGAGTATGAACAATCGCTGTGTACAGTCACGGTTGAATGTTACTTGTTGCAAAACCGCTCAGTGCAGTTTCCCAAATAGTTTTTTTTTTTTCCAATCTGCTCGCTCTGAACAAGTTCATATGTTCAGTTATTTTCAATTCAATATGAATTGATTGTATGGAAACATTTGGAGCTGCGCCAAATTAAAGCCTTGTTTAGTGCCGGATTTAGTTTCCCGTCATTTTGTGTCTCACTTTCCACCGAAACCAATTCTTTTTCCATCTAAAAAAAAACTAACTTCAACTAAGCCTGAAAGGCAACCACAGATATCAGAACTGAACAAAGACAAGAGCTCAACGTATGACAGCAGCAACGCCTAAAGATGACATTGTTTAAACACCTGCTGTAGATTCCCTTGATATTTGACATGAACAATCATGATCCACAGAGGACGAGGCTTTTGTTGAACCCCTTGACCTTCAGGTCACAGGAAATGCAACAGAAATTAAGGGGAAACCTCCGCGTCTGAAAAGTGAAGCCAATGCAGAAGTGCCTTAAATCTGCATTCTCTCTAACATCCAGCAGGGGGCGACTCCACTGGTTGCAAAAAAAAAAAAAGTCAGATTCTATAGAAGTCTATGAGAAAATGACCCTACTTCTTAATGAACATTTTCCAGTCTGTAGTTTCAAATCTTCTTCAACACAGCATGATGTTCATTTAGTGAATTCTGGTCACATTGAGAGTAAAATAGACGCTAAAGCGGCGTATGCTTCAGGGCGGGGCAGCGTTGTGATTGACAGGTCACTACCTCGGTGTTGTCCCGTTTGGGTGCTCTCCATGTTTCCAGTTACAGTTACATTGTAACACTTTGGTCATCTTAAAATGTTGTTTTATCCTCTCGCGTCACATCTGGTTCCTAAAAACCAAGATGGCGACGGCCAAAATGCCAAACTGGAGGCTTTGAAACGATAGTCCATAAACCAACGTGTGACATCACGGTGACCACGTCCACTTGTTTTATTTAAAATTTAGAAGAAGATCCTTCTCAGAACTTCCCATCTTTGTGCACAAGACAACAAACGACGTTATGTAATCCATTTTTATTCTCCTAGGAGGAAACGTCTTTATTTTTTAAATATCTTAATGACATCATATATTTTGCCTCCATTGCATAACCCCACCACTTTTTCATGTTAGCCAGATAATCAGACTGATTTGCTGTGTTGTTTCCACTTTGTTACTCTGACATTGTGTTCATGTTAGTTCTGTGTGGGCTGCACAGTGGGGGCCAGGATTGATTCTGGCTCTGGCAGAGGGTAATGATGTCCCTATTCTTGACCTACAAAGCTCTAATTTGTCAATTGTTTCTCTAACTGGGGAAACAGCAGTCAATGAGCACAACAACATCAGCCCTAGATGAATTGCTGAAAATAATCAGAGATGTGGACGGCGACTCAGAAACCTGAAAACCTGCCGTTTGTCTCTAAGAATAGAAGAAATAGGAGTATATTTTTAGTTTTATGCAGCCAGGTTATGAAGGAACCTATCAAATGTATTCATTTAGTTGTTGTATTGCCCAGTGCTGTTATGACTGATGCAGGAAATCATGTCTGGTGCAATGAGGTTGCAATTATTTCTTAATATGTGCTATTGCCTATTTTCCGTTTAACTTGGCTACATTATTCTCCTCTGAAAGAATAATGGGTCCCTTTAGTTTCTCTGCTCATGGTTTATTAAGCAGATTTAATCAGCCAATATGTTTCACAGTGTCAAAGGAAAGGCACATCTTAAAGCAGTATATTGGGGATAAAGGAACGAGGCGTACTTTGTGCTTAACTCCTTCACAATATTCATATTTTTATTTATAGCAGGGTTCGGCAACCTTTTTTTTTTTTGATATAAAGCGCCGTTTTTAAAAAATGTTCTTGCTACTCAGTGGGTTTAATTATCACACCACGTCAAAAATGAAAATCTCCAACTGATTTTATTCCATCTATGAAGGGACCATGCATAGCAACATTTCTAAAATAAATTCCCCCATAATGAGGACATTGTAATTATATACGAGAGCACGATGCTAAAAGACTGGCGTCCTCATGAAAACATCCACATCCGAGTTGAAATCATTAACCCGACCAACCCTCCACCAATCTTCATCAACAACAAACATCAGAAATAAATCAAACCGCGGCCGCGCACCTGCCAGCGGCTGTGAAAGAGCTCATTTAGTTTGCACATGAGCTCTTCAACGTTTCCCCAAAACAAACTCTCCGTCACTTACTGCTAGTGTGCCGTGGTTCAGCTGACCCCGGCTTTACAGTAACACTGCGTTTATCTCTGTATTCTGGGCAACTGTTGGATGCTATTTGGCCTTTTGTGGAGGAGCTGCTTGTAACACCATTTTGCTCTGCAGATGCATGAGCCATCTGGAGAGCTGTGGGGTACGAGCCAGTAAGATGCCACAGTGCTGTGAACTACAGGAGTATAATGAAGTGGGCTCATTTTTCCTACAGTGAAGTCGCTCCAGTCTCGCTGTGCATCCTAATTTCTGTGACTTTCAGAAAAAGGCGATAGGTGTAATTCAATTTGTGTGGCTTGCGTGACTGCATTGAAAGCAAAAATTACCCAATTTTCTGCAAAGAATTCGCAAATTACATAATTCCTGGAAAAGAGAGGAAATAAATGAAGGTAATAATTATTTGTACTCACACTGATGTTGTCTGAAACGGAGTGATTCCTACGTGTGAGAGCAGCAACAGACTAACTCGGGGTGCAGAACGCTAAGATGTAGAAAGACCGAAACACCTCGGGTGAAGCTCCAGGGAGAGCGCCGCTGAAAACAGGAGATATTTCCGGTGACGCGATTGTTTCCCAGGGAATGAAGGACGACGAGCGTAAAAGAAAGTGTTCCGATGTTAACAGCACCATCATTTATTGTAAAACATACTTTGTTCCCGCTGTGTGTAATGATTTATGTGCCGAGGTAACTCTCTGCCTTTTATCAGAGTCATTGAAGCGACGTCTTCAAGCCGACGTATCGACCAAATTTATTTATTTTTTTTGTTCTATGGATTTAGGCTTTGGAGTGACATCCTGAGGGCGAACGTTTGCTGTGCACGTCATTGATTAAAAGTCAACTTGCATAGGTGTCAATTCGTTGTACATGCACTTTCAAACATAAGTGTTAATCCCGCTGAAGCTGGAGAATGTACGACTTCCACGCTCCTTGTGTATGCATGGATTTTGTCAAAGGAAAACAGGTTACATTTCGTCCCACAAGTTCTCCCTCTAAATCCTTCACGTATACCAAGGGTTGGCCAACAGATGTCTCCGTTTAGACTCTTCAGGATGCGGCACAGTTGGTACCATATTACCGTATAGTCCATGGAGTGACAGGTGGATGAGGAGCGAAGGAAAACGCTGGATAAACACATTTCCTTTCCTATAAACGCTTCACAGTTGAAGAGATTTTCCTCCCTGCGTTATTAGTAAACTTGTGTTTTTTAAGCTCTTCTAATTCAAACTAAACTCCACATTGATTCAGGTGGAAGCTACAGGATGAGCTGAACACAGAGACTTTCTCTCTGGTCTCCTGCACAGACGCCAGTTATGTGAGGCGGCGAAGGCGAGACGTCACCGCTGCCTTGGTGGAGTCAGGTCGCTGCGCTTTGGCCTGACTCCGGAGATGGTCCACCTGGGGCACAGCTCGGCACAACGTGGCCTGCTGCAACTGGTAATGGGATCGCAAATCAGCGTGGCACGGTTTGACGCGGATCGGCCAAAAGAGTGGAAAAGCCCCATAAATCACAAGTGTCCGTTGCTCCTGTGAGTTTATCTCAAGACACATTGATCCAAGCAAATTCTAGGCTCACAGCCAAAAAGTAGACAACATAAAGGCAGAAAGTCCTGAGTCACACATGGCTCCACATGATTTTGTGCATGAAGTGACATTTTTCAAATTTGATCTCCAAAAAGAGCGCTGAGAGCACTTTAGAAGCGGTAAAGCGAGGAAACGCGGCGAGCAGAGTTAGCAGGGGGGAAAAAAAGGGGCTTAATTTCCACATTCACACATCTGTGCTTGATGTGACAACACATCCAAGCAGCTTGTTGAACGTGTCAGTCTTTCTTTTCTTTTTTTTTTACAGTAATGGGCCATGATAGTGTTAAAAGAGCTGATGAAGGAGACGCAGCTGACGGGGACAGGAGGCTCTTCTGAGTGATGACTGCTGTCAAAGCGGCCACGACGATGCTCCGGTAAGAGGAGCGCCATGCGAGCTCCATTACTTCCCTCCAGGCAAAAACTGCAGAGGCGATTCCCAGTGAGAGACGCAGCGCTGGGTACATTGTACCTCTGCATGCACGCACAGAAACGTACAGGACACGTTCAGAGATCTGGAAGAGTTCATTGCAACTTTGCACTTTTTTTGACGGCAGCTGAGCAAATCTGTGCGTTTTCTTTCAGACTGTGAGTATTGATCAGCAGGCGGCAGTTAGAGCCAGTTGTAACTCAGCCATGAACACTTTGAAGAAGTAATCTGCACAGCCTGTGAACTCAGCCAGTTTATTTTTTTTGGGCTCGTTCAGGTGGAATGGAAGTGCAATTAGGACGCCATTAGCTCTAAACAGCTCAAAGGGGAAACTGCATAAATTGGGTGCAAAGTAAACGCGTTCAGCAAAAAAACTAAGTTAAACACCTTGTGATTTTCTCACTTCACTGTGCAGGAAATGACTGGGAATAGATAACACATGAGTCAAATTTGGGACCACAGATTCCCTGCTCAAAATTCTCAGTTTTTTTTTTTTTTTCATATGCATGAGAAAAGAAACACTTTTCGGTACTTTCACTTTAATTTACTTTGACGAATCGTAGTTTTTCATGTCATCTAACGTTAAGTATACTGTATGACAGCTGGTTTTTTAAAATATACTTGCATTTCAGCCTGCAGCGAATCTTAAAGCTGCAGGAATTGTTTTATTGTTTGGCAATTAAGACAGAGAAAATCCAAAACAAGCTGCCTGACGCACGTACGGCTCAGCTGTGGCTCGTTCCGAAGGTTGCAGCCTCACCGTGTTCCAACATCTAACCTGCACGCACATATAATTGCTTAGAATAAATAGCTGACAAATGTGACACTTGTGTGTAAATAACATTACAGCTGGATAAAGAACGCCGTCCTCCACATGACGGAGGAGGCAGCAACAGCTGTCACAACTTTCTCTGCACGGAGCGTTTTGTTTTTTTAATCTCTTTATCTACAAGTCGATGGTCAGTTGCTGCTCCGCGCGCCCAAGAGAACGCCGCAGGCTCGTGAACCCAGCGGCGTGGCCAGATGGCAGCGGAGTGCGCCCTGGCAAGTGCGTCCAGAGCATGCAACAGGCACTTTTGGGAACGACACCTACGGACAAACAGCCCTGAAATATGAGCAGTTTGCTAATTGTCTACCGGCTTTGTATCATTACAGTGTGGGCAGTGTGCAAACGAACAATGTTTAACTTCATCCGTGTTGCCAGCAGCTCCCTGCTCATTTGCCAGCAGGAATAAGTAAGACTTTAGTGTAACAGAGCAAAATTAGCGCCTGACAAGCGCACATTCTCTCCTCCTTTTAGCCGAGCACTTCATGGCCTCAGGCTGCATCAAAGCCAACACTCCTCAGAGCGGGTCACGAGCCGATGAAGCCAAAAGGAAACGTCCTCCACGATGAGCAGAGATGCTGCCCGGACGTCACCAAACGGCACAACATACAAACGTTTACATATCGGGAGAGGAAAAGCGTATTTTCTTTAACTGGATAAAACAGGACTATATATTTTTATTGTGGTCTGGTTGCTGGACGTCTTGAACAGCCTACAATCTTAACCGGTGACCAGTAAATGTGAAATGCGAGCGTGCGCGGCACACAATATATTATTGTAGTAGAAGGGACGCATTGTATCAGGGGACAAAAGTGTTAATTTGGCTGCTTATGCAGCGCTTGGATGAACAATTAGATTGCATGCTTTGCTCCAGCGTCCCATTACGTGCCTCTCATTAGACGGGGAATCCTCATGGGGGATGGCAGGTTCTGAAAAAAAGCGAGTTTTTTTTTGTTTTTGCTTTTTAATCACGGAGCTGATTTAATGTCCGGCGATAGAAAAAGTGGGATTTTTGACCTCCGGCGTCGCAACTTTTGACAGTGTTGAACACGCAGGTCCGCGCACGTTACTGTGTAATCTCTTTGTGACATCGGGGGTTATTGTGTGGAGCAGGACGCGGCTTCCACCTACGGAGGAAGTGATTCCATCTTCGGAGCTCGTGACTGCACACATTTGCATGTTAATGAGAAATAGAACTTAGCGAACGCAGTAACATCCTGATGCTTTTAGATGGAGCTCATATTCATTTAGCTCGACCCACGTGTGCTGGGAAGACAAGTGTTGTGACATGGGAACTCTTTATTTTATAGATGCAATGACAACATCACAGCGTGTTTAATGTTTTTCAAGGTGATGAAGATCCTGAAGACAAATGTATTGTCTAATCATCTTAATTACAGTATGCTAGATGCATGTTTAGGCCACATTTTACGGAAAATACTTTAATACATGAAGTAATTTAATGGCCTATTTATAATTTCTAACATAAGGAGATTTGTTTTTGCTTCATAAATTTACTTTAAGAAGCAAACACAGTGGCTTAGAATAAAAGACGTGTTCCTCAGACCTTTTCATGTCAGGTGAACGTGTTTTTTTTTTAAGATTTTGTTTTGGCAACGAAGCAACAAAAAAAAAAAAAATCCCATTTAACAGCTTATCAGCCGAGACGATCTGGAACTTCACCTTTTATTGACGTCAACAGGAGGAAAATGCAGCAAAAGGCTTTGGCCTGAAGCAAGTGAGCAGAACCACTGCAGCGGGTGGCTTGTACTGTCAGTTTGAATAAAATACATATTGAATATGTCGAAGCTAACGGGACCACAGAGCAGTTTTTATCCAGTGTAATGTCCTGTTTCCTGCCCAACATAGAAACACTGCATCCTCCCTGATACGTCGGGGTTATCAGCTGTTTTATTTTAGATTTCTTCTATGAAAAAGGAGCCGGTAAGAGGCTCAGTTTAAAGCTGCAGAAAATTCTGAAGTCGTCGTCGATGCAACACGGTGCCGTATTTGCTGAATTGATCATAAATTTACCCAGAATCTGAAAAGGGAATTCATTAAGCTGCGATCAGATTTCTCCAAACGTGAAGCTTTCATTCAGCGTGACGTGACAGAACCTTCAGCTTTCTTGTGAGTCATAGTTGACTTAACTTCTTACGTTTCTATGTCCACAGGCTTGTATCTTTGACTTGTTAATCAAAGAATCAGATATTTCCTCATGCATGTTGTTAATCTTTTGTACTGATGATTGAACTGGAAGAGTGCCAACGGTGAGTCAACATGGAACTTTCCCTCTTTGACAGCTTAAAAGTCCCTTTTTTTTGTGTCTTCCTGCTTTTGTTCCGACTCGAGGGGACGTTCGCATGAATTTTCACAGTCGGGAACTAATTCTTCCCATTCTTTCGACACCGCATGAATGCAGCACAAATGCCCTATCACGCAATAGTAATGAAAGAGACACATTTGCGTTCGCTGTTATTCGGATCCGCATGTTATAATTTTCATTCATATTTTACTCCCAAAATGATCAAATGGAATCTGTCTTTATGCCCAAACACCAAAACCCTTGAACACGTAATAAAAGCCCAAAGTACACATTGCATTGATGAATCTTTTTGGTGTGTTTGTCTACTGTCCAGCACAGATGACGTGACGTCACATCAAGACATTTCCGGTATAATTACGAGGAGGTTTTTAACTCTGTGCGTCTGTGAACCTGCAGCTCGACAGCGTAATGGAGCCGGCGGGAGCAGAGGGTCAAACTCCTGTTAATTACAACCGCCAGTCAAGTGACACACATTCGTTCCCCGGGTCCTTCTCATTAGAAACACACACCTATGACAGTACTCTGTGTGTGCGCTCATGTGAATGTGCGTCGCAATCCGTGCGCGCTGCCACCATCGTGACACTGAACGTGCAGGAAACGGCGTCGATCTCCGGCGAAGGTGCACGTCTGCACGTCTGCACGTCTGCACGGCGGCTTCTCGTCACTGTCTGCCTGCGAAGCACCAACGATGTTGCGGCGATAATCCCGACATCTCCCCAGTGGTAGTGTTTGTGGACACGGTCCTCGCCTGAAACGACGCTGCCGCCTTCCAAATGAGGAGTTTCTCGCGGAGTTTTAAACACACGCAGTTTGGATGTAAATGAACATGCGTCAACAAGAAATCTCCGCTACATTTCAATGCGTTACATCCAGTAGTTGTAGATATTGTTTAGTTTGGACCACATGTCATCCCTAGAGCCAGACTGTTAAACAGCGTCTTCCACGTGAATATAAACCTCGTTCTTTGTCTTTTTGCACGCGTACACATGCAAACCTTGGCTGGAAGACACTGAAATACTCCAGGGGCACAGGTCATTGTAATACATGGGAGGTCTGTCTTCAAGGCCATGCATGTTGGACGTGGGATGGAAAATAACTAACGGACTACATGTTTAACATCACTGAATGGTTTCCTGCCTCTTTTGTTTCCATCCTGTCTTCCACCTCGCGCTGAGAAGACTTGTTAATCTCCGTCTTTCTTCGCTATCTCAAATTGCCTTTCTGTTGTTTCGATAAAGCTCCGAGCTGGCACATCAATACTCTGCATGGATTTTATCTGCAGGCTAGTTTAGAATAAAGGTCAGCTGATTATGCATTTGGATGAAGGCTGATAATAACAAAATATTATGAGAGGAGGGGAACTCTATCCTGAAAATCGTGTTATAATAAATCAGAATAATCTTACTTTGATTGGAAACCGAATCCACGTTCACCCCGGATCCTTCTTTTTAATGAAGGCGTTACACACGTAGTGAGCGCTTCAAATGAAAGCAGGTGGAAAAAACACAAGACCTGTGTTTTATTCTCGTTCATATTTACTTAACTTTTCCCAAGTGTTGTCTTAAATTTCCATAAAACGAGGCGCTCCATCACGGGCGGCGCCGTGACCTCGGCTGCCAGTCTGCTTAATTATTCAATTCAGGTTGAGGCTTTTACACTGAAAGATTACAGCAGTCTGTATTTATAAAATAGATGTCTAGCCATACTCTGGCCCCCCCCGGGCCCTGTAAATGAATTTAACAAGCGTCCAAATGTGTGTGTGTGTGTGTGTGTGTGTGTGGGAGGAGCGGTCCGCTGTGAGTGCATGAAGAGATGAGTGAGATCAGTGCAGCACCAGAGGGCACAGCAGAGATAGTTAAGGAATTCTGCACCAACTAAAGACTCAAATGAGCTCAGCTGAGAATTACTGAGAGATTTGCCTGTGGTCAAATAGCAGTTATTCCTTAATGGATGGCAGCAGTGTCATTTTACTGTCGTTTGCACAGACTGTTTACCGGAGGAGGATAATTCTGTCGGTACTGTGGCTGCGACTGATGTTGTTGCAGTCAATGCAGCAAAAAAACGGTGAATTTACAGCCACGGTATCAACGCGAGCCGGCGATTAGGTGTCTGCCGTCGTGAAAGACCGCTGGTTTGTTTTGGATGTTGTGCAGAGTTGACGGGTTAATTAGCTTTTTGAGGGTTTTTTTTCTTTTGCCAAGATTGGAAGATGAGACGGGTACACGGCGGTTTCTGTCTCGTGACTTTTCTTAAGTTGTGGAACTTTTCCTCGAGCATCTTGTTGTTGGTTTGTTTGTCTTTGGGGTCTGATTAACTGTCGGACACTTCAAGCCTGCGAGCTCACGTCCGATCTTTTTTTTTGGCCGTCGTGCAAAAGAGCAACGACAAAGACGTAAACACGGAGGCCCCTGAAGTCAGCGTTTACAGGTTACAAGTGGATGTGCGGATGATGAACGAGGAGAAACTGTTTTTATAATCGTGGCTTTTTGTGGAGCGATGCTTGCTGCTCGTGTGTGTGAGGATGTGTGTGAGGATGTGTGTGAGGATGTGGAGTCAGAGCCAAGAGGTGGGATCTTTTTGTTGTTGTTCACTGAAACAGATTTTAATCCAAGGCCGACTTGTACCTGCCTCCGTCAGCGTCTCCGTCAGCGTCTCTCCACGAAGACTGACGCCGACGCAGAACTGTGACGAATGTCCATCTAGAGGGACGTAAAAGTTGCATTATCTCCAATATGACTGTTCAGTCTGTAAAAAAAAACTGCGACTTGTGTCTGATTTAGGAGCAAACATGAAAGTGGCTCACGTCAGAATAAAAAAATATTACATTTTCACATTGTTATTAAAGAAAAACGGATCACATATGTGGCAAAAAAAAAGATTTGTGCCACTTTGGAATTGATCTATTTAACTCTAAAACACTGCAAACATGACAATACTTAACACACACGTCAGATAAAACCTGTATCAGCTGTGAAGGTCGCTTTTTTTTAATCGAGGTAAAGTTTGATTCGGTTCTTCCTGACTCTCTTTGCTGATTTAATATTCCTCTTTATGGAGACACCTGGTTGGTTATTGTGCTTCCTTTTCAAGTCTTTTGCAGAATTTCACTCTTTCATCCAACTAAACGTTGCTTTCGTGGGATTAAGCTGTCAGGTTGTGGCTCGCAGGAACACCAGGTGTCTTTGAAGACACTGGTCCGTACAACACGTCCACGATACTGTTGTCACACACTGTGTTAATCCACTTAATAGGGCAAGTACAAAGTCCAGCGGCCCCCTTAAAAGTTTCAGTCTAAGCTGCAGCAGATAAAACACTTGTCAGCCACTGGGTAAACTTTGACTGCATTTTTATTCATACGCTGCAGAGATGAAGGCAGGCGGTGATCAGGAGTTGTGCCTGGCAGCCTCCCCTGGGGGAAGTTATCTTTTCCACCCCGCCGTACTTTCACTGTTGCAGCCCAGTGGATTTGACAGGGAGAGGAGGGCTTTTTGCTTTTGCATCCCTCCCCTCCTCTTGCGATATGAAATTGTGTAGACAGAGCTGACAACAGAATGAAGGGTGGAAACGGCTCCTGGATAAGAAAGGACGCACACGCACACAGATCAGGAGGAGGAGGAGGAAATATGTGTTTGCTCAACTTATTATTGTGAGAATAATCAATATATAAGCTGCTACGATGAGTCTTATTGTTCTTATTTAGAAGTATTATGAATATATAAACTGTCACGATGAGTCTCATTGTTCTTATTTAGAAGTATTATGAATATATAAACTGTCACGATGAGTCTCATTGTTCTTATTTAGAAGTATTATGAATATATAAACTGTCACGATGAGTCTCATTGTTCTTATTTAGAAGTATTATGAATATATAAACTGTCACGATGAGTCTCATTGTTCTTATTTAGAAGTATTATGAATATATAAACTGTCACGATGAGTCTTATTGTTCCTTATTAAGATGTAATATGTGATATAAAGATGTTATTGAATTAAGTAACTTAGTGTCCAATCTACTGTGAAATAAGAACAACATGTGTAAACTGAAGAGGAAGAGTACACCACTTCCTGAAAGGCTGACTGAAGATCTGATTGGAGCAGAGAAGCACTAGGGGGCGTGGCCTAAGTGCCAACAAGGGGCCAATAGGAGCTGGCCCCAGCCAACCAATGGGAGAAGACTATACCTGAAAGTATAAAATATGTAGTAAACTAGAGATCTGTGAGACAGTGAAATATATATATTATATATAATATCATCATCAATAAATACAGTTAATATGAAGAGAAGTTTTCTGAAACTGATTTATATGAGTCTCTATTTCTAAATATAAGAGCACGACATTATATCTCCTCAGAATAGATTGTGCTGATGTTACACAGAAGAAGCTTCAGTGAGTTAGAAATAAAGGCAGGAGATGTTTCACGGTCCGTGCTTCACAAAGCGCATTTTTCTTATACATCAGCTGGTAAATATGCCATTATATCAACATTATGATGAGCCGCTGAGCCTCTGCGCTCTGCGTCCTCTATTAAAGATGAATGCAATCACAACCCAGCAAGCAGCAGACTGCAATATGCAAGAGGAGGCCAAGTTCAACATTCCTCCAACTGGGCATAAAATGTTCACAATTTGATTTCATAGCAGAGTGAAAACACTCGTTGGAAGATATTTAACTCCCGACTTCAAAGAGTGATACAGCAGGTAGTGATGATGGATGACTTGCTGACATCGTCCCTTACTTTCATTTTGTCTGCGATATATTTCATTGTGGGCCCGCGGGGCTTTTTTTTGCGCGAGCATCTACTAGATGTCACGATGTTTGATGAGAAAAATATGAGCAACTTAACACGGGAGAACAGGCCAAAGGGCAGCGGTGGATATGTTCTACTGTTAAAAATAATGAGGTTTAGATTTTAGCTAGTGGTAGGAAAAATAATGGAAAAAATGCTTTGCTTTTCATGTGAATAACACATGCAGGATAACCGTCTAATTAATAAGAAGAAAGTGTTCACGACACCTAAAAGTATAAAGTTAAAATATACATTTTTAACCAGCAGAGATGGGATTAAAGATGGATTTAAACTTTTGCTTCAAAGGGTTCTGGCAGAGCAACCAAGCCTTTAAACTTCCTCCGTAGCTAAGACGCTTCAGGCCACGTCGGAGCCAACGTGTCCCTCTTGTAGCTACACTTTGAGATGCAGAAGTCCTGACACCAGCATACAAATGTCTCCCGGAAAAGAATCAAACAACAGCAATAAAACAAACGGAAAATTACACAAATCAACGAAATTAGCAGCGTTCAGTACCAGAACATGTGGGATAAGTGAGCAGATAGTCGTTAATCCTGTTTTTATAAATGCACAACACAGGAACTACAACTCCCATCAGCTCGGAGCTTCTCTCCCGCTTGGATAAGATACTTTACTGCATTTTCCTGCAGCAAAAAGCATCGTAGAGATAAAGTAAGAAAGAATCTCCGAGAGCTTTTGTGATGGACTAGAAACACAGCGCAATACATCGGCAAATATTTAGTGAAGAAGCAGATCTCTGCGGCGTGGCGAGATATTAGCATAAAGCCACCCGCCCGACTCCTGCTACATAAGTAATGCACGACTTGTCAACCCAGTGAAATGTGTGCGAGTCTGATTGTAGCACATTACGGGGAGTCTGCAGAAAGATAAAGCAACGCTCCTTCCTTCCATTAGGAGGATGCATGTTGCATGAATATGTATGTTGCAGACAGAGCTCCTCACACGGAGATGATGATCGGCGCCGAGCATCAGCTGTGACCGCAGATACAGTGCAAAACATCAGGAAATGATCAGCAGTTTTACAGTGAATAATGTGTTTAGAATATAAAAGGAGAGACGCTACAGGCAGGAGCATCCTTCTTTCATGTGACTGAGTTTGTCTGTTTGCCTCCTTTTCTCCTAAGTCAGCGTTCGTTAATGCCTCATTTGCATATTTAACCGTAACATTTCAGAAAACTGGGAAAGTTTCATGGCGATATTAGTTACATATTTCACCCTATTCTTCTGTGAAATGTATGAATTTTGCAAGACTTTAAAATCTGTTTAAAGATATTTGTTTATTCTTACATACACCAAACTTTCCACTTTCATTCCTCTCTATATTCTGCAGCTGTGTACAGAGGAGTGTGTTCACATCTCACTCAGAGCCGCATTTATAGAACATTTAATTTACTAAAAACTCTGCGAACATTGATTTTTTTTATGGCTGTTGACAGTGTTTTCTGATTTATGTAATGAAAGCGAAATCCAAAACAACCTTTGTCTCTGAAATGTCAACGAAAAGAAACAAGAATGTCGAACCTGCTTCAGTTTCACGGCGACGTCTATTAGTCAACACGTTTAAAGTGAGTCTTTTGCTTTTAAATGTCTCCCTCCTTCTTAGATTTTGTCCACGTGTCTTTGATCAGCAGATGTTGAACGAACGAATCGGCCGCATGTTGAATCTTTACTCTTCGGTAACTCCTGGCAACAGACAGTATAAAGTCAAACAACATCCAACGTAAACGTCTATTTTCAGAAGAGCTGGATTTCTTGATGTGTACTGTGTGATGCTGACTGTCCGTGTGTGTGTGCGGGTCTTACTTAGAGCCTCTGTGTGTGTGTGTGTGTGTCTGTGTGTGTGTGTGTGTGTGTGTGTGTGGCTTCTTCTGTCTTTTCTCTGTCAGGCACCTGTCACACATGGTGATTTTACTCAGCGGTGGATCAGCCTATTTGACAGTAATCCCATCTATCATCATGTTTCTTGTTGTCTTATCTCACTATCACTGTCCATGTTATTGTCCGTAATGCGGTTTAGTCCCCGCAGCTGCAACGTGCTGCGGCTCAGTTTGGACTTTGTCCCGATGTTGCAGAGCCTCCGTGTTTCCCTGTGCTGCCCCATTGCACAAAATGACCCTCGATATAGTGTCTGTGAGGGTCGATTGGCTTGTTGATCAAAACCGATGAAAGAAATAAAAATAAATAAAAAGAAACGTTCACTCGACCAGGTGGTGATTTCAAGTTAATTTACTTTTATAGCCGTTCATCACAAACATGTCTTCAAGGACTCCACTGAGGCTACATCCATCTAATCAACCATCAATCACAGGACAAAATGAAGGCAGACAATAAGTCTTACTTACTCTGAAGCCCCCAATCTGTCTAAATATTCCTCTATCCCTTCTTAAACTGAACTAATTACCACTCTTTAATAACTAATAATAATACTCGTAGGAAGTAGCAGCAATATCCAGATCTAAAAAGTGAAGCCAATGCAGAAAGTCCGATTTGTATAGAGGTCTATGAGAAAATTACGCTACTTCTCTTTTGATTTATTACCTTAGTTAACATTTTCCTGAAGAGTTTATTGTCTTAATCTCTAGTTTCAAGTCTCCTTCAACACATCATGATGTTCATTTTGTAAAATAGACGTTAAAGCAGCGTATTATTAAGGGTTTAGCCACTTTGTGATTGACAGGTCACGACCACAGCGTTGCCCGGTCTGGGTGCTCTCGTGTTTTTAATCTTTTTCACAAAGCGAACACACACCGTGAGCGATCAGCCCATCATTACTTCCTGACTCCTCATGACTCATTTCCTCTCGTGATTAATTAAGTTACAAACATTTGCCTCTGCTCTTTTTCTGTGAAGGTTAACGTTTCATAAAATTGTAATAATTTCTTCTAATGTCTCTTTTTTTTATTGCACAGAAGTGGAGAGGACGGGGTGGATGGTCGGCGTACAAAGTCTTTGACCGTGGAAACGTGTTTGGTTTGGTTTGGACTGCGAAGACACCGCGACGGTAAGAGAAGGATCGAGCTTTTCGTGCTTTTCAAGTCATCTTTTTAATCCATAAAAAGGTACAGAAAGGAGTTTTTAAAGAAAATTGTGTGTCCTCGTGTGACAGTGTGATCTAAAATCAGCCTAACGCAACATCCGAATTGTATTTTACAAATAAAATCAGGAGTAAAGTCAGCAGACGCGGGCTTACCCTCCGGGACGTATTTGAGTTTTATAATACACGATGATTGCAGAATGTTTCTCTACATCCACATCTTGTTTTGAATCTCCCGACTTGTCAATTGTGTGTGTGAGTGTGTGTGTGTGTGGTCGGCTGTGCGTGCAGGGGACATATGTGTTTATCTGGTGTGCATGCATTAAGTCTGTATAATGTGATTAGGGTATCTGCCTGCACTCTGGGTCTTTCCAACCCACTGAGAAACAGACAGTCTAATCTTGTTGGTTGCTAGGAACTGGGCAAGCTGGGGAATGGATGAGGCAGACGATTCTGTATCCCAGTCAAATAGCTTACCACATTGGGCTGGACTTGATCTAATATCAAGGGGGGGAATAAATGGCTGGTTGTGGAAGGAGGATATGCATTTGGCTGTAAACAATCGTATTAGAAAATGTACCGCGGCTGCATGTGGTCGCCGTGTGGCTGAACGCTTTCGGGCGAGCAGGGGTCCGAGAGATGTATGGAAACGAACAAAGATTTGGCTTTTGTCCATGACAGCAGCTTTCGGAGTGACAATTTAAAGTAATTTATTTTCATGCATACTTACAGGGATTTACATAAATATGTGTGTGGAGGGTTTTGGATGCAACAGACTGCAGCTCAATAGTCTGAATACTATTTATAATGTGAAGGGACACAGATGTGACTTTATTGTTTCGTAGTTTTAGGCTCTAAACATAAACAGAACTTTAGTGAGAAGCAGTAAATAAATCAAAGCTGTATTCTTCATTCAACAACAGGTGTTTACGTGTATATTTTCCAGACAATACAAGTTCAATTCACTTGACTTGGTTGTAATACAAACTGTCTTTTATTATCTTATATTAGGTTTTTGTGGAGAACAAAATGCTTGGGCATAAAATGCATGACGACGTATTTGTATGTATTTTCCTGCTGAATTTAGATGTCCACAGAATTTCACAGATTTCTTTGCCGGCTGCGTACTGGCTGCTGAATAATAAGCATTATATATATTATAAATGAATGTTCTGAATGAATGTTCTTCTTACTTTTCATTATTTAGAGTCGTGGTAGAGGTTAAATACACATAAAAAACCCGAAAATGTGAAATACTTTTCTGCGAATATTATATCTCTAGGGCTTTTATTGTGAAAGGGTAGGATCGGAAAGAGGGCGGGGGGCTCGGTATGCGGAATATGCAACTCCGTAAAACAAATATGTGTCGCAAATTTGCCGCGTAATGTTCACTGTTTTGACGCGTGAATCACGTGAAACACGGCGCACGTACAAACGCGCAGGACTGTGATGCATTTTGGTTAACTTTTATAGAAAGACGTGGTTTTACTTAAATATGAATAAAGTGTTAATGGTAAAGAAAGCACAAGGACAGTCGTTAAAGACTGCGTGATGACCCCTTCAGAGCTGCTAATAAACGGGCTGCTTTAAATAGCACCGACGGATCTCTGTGTGTCCAAATGTGTGAAAATGAGAGGACATGCAAAAACTTTCTGCACGAATAAAGCTCGCAGCTCAAGACCTTCCTGGCCGTGTCGTCTTGTTTTCATCGCGTAAGTGTGAGCCATCCTCTGGCGACTTGGCCCCGCATCAGAGAAAGGTCTATTTTTACATGAACGAATATAAACGGAAGGTGAGCGGGTCGGATAGATCTGTAATCTGCCGCCGTGAAGATCACCTGCAGGCAGGTTACTGCAGCGCTGTGTTTGAGCAGCTAGCAGCTAGCAGGCATCAACAACAACAACACAACAACGCTGCTGTTATAATTAGCAAAGCTGTCTTAAGCAGCTGTAAGTGTCAGACGTGTCTTCTCTCCACAGCAGTGACAGATGCCCTGTTTGTCCCTGTTTTGGATGTCAGCTATTCTTGTCCTCACAAGACGAGGAAAATTAGTTTATTAGGCCCGAGGATTTTAACGTTTGGACATGATCCTGAGTTTATTGCTGCAGACGTACTTGCACGTGCGGAGGTTGGACAATATCTGTTTTACGTTCAAATGACTTCGCTGACTTCGGAGTTTTTCCTAATCTGCTGCAAGCGTCCAAGGACAGAGAGTTGTGACAGCCCTTTGAGGCAAATTTGTGGGGTTTTTTTGGGGGGAAAATAAGATAAAGAATTAGCAAAACAGAGTCAATCCAAAAATAAAAACCTGAAAGCACCAAAGTGCTTCACGTATGAAATGCACGGCCACGTGTTCACAGAGGCTGAGCTCATGAAGCAGAGATTTATGAATGAATGAAGACGTACAGTGCCATTTGTCGGTATGACCGGGGGGCCGACACAAACGCTGACCGCTCACATCTCGACTGTGTTCAGCCCCCGGCCGACCCGCCCGCTGTCCGGCAGATTAAAGATGTGCCGGGCCGATTTGGTCACACAGACTTTAGAGCGGCTGTTCGTTTCTCCTGATGCAGGAATAAAATTGCCTGCAGATCGATAACCTGCTGTCAGACATGACTTGAGCGATCTTGCTCTTATCCCTGCGTCGAATACTAAAGCGCCTCACGGTCCGGCCCCGCAGATGCCTCCTTTTCAAGAATGGAGGGAAACGTGTGTGTGTGGGGGGGGTGATGAAACGTTCGTGGACTGGGTGTCCTTGCGTGACCTTGTCTTGAGACTGGTCGCCTGATGCATGAAGAGTAATGTGTTGGAAAACTAGCAAATGAAAGCTGTTTCTTTGTTGTTGGAAGCGGGAGATGCGCGTGTTTCTGGTGACAGAATAAATACATATTAACCCAGCGAGAGGAGATATTTCAGAGGCAATTTTCACCCGTGTCGGTGTGACTTTGTTTGTCAAGTCTGGTTGAACCGTCGCGGACTTTTTGTTCCTCGTGTACAAAACAAACCCTTCATACAAATAACATTTGTAAAGAGGACTATCTACAACCTCAAAGACTGACGGACCCTTCAAACCTCATCTGTCTGCACTGAAACAAGTCTTTGTGGCAGGAAATGACTTTTAAACCTGAATGCTGCTAATTATCGGAGCTGTTTGTCACACCGCTGGCTCCGGTGCGCTGCACCCATCAGCACGCATGCTGCTACTGTAGCTGTCGTTTACAAGAGCTGGAGTAATGAAGAATAAGCACAACAGGATTCAGCATTTAGCCACAATTATAAGAAGAGAAGAGTTGACCGACAAGATGACAGCGGAGGATTTGGTATCAGGTCCCGCCCTGTAGTTTGTACTTCCTGTTTTATTTTGTTAACTGTATGTTCCCTCTTGTGTCTGTTGTTTCTACTTCCTGTCCCCAGCTGTCTCCACCTGTGTCTTGTTGTCCCCTCCCACTTCCTGGTGTATATAGTCTGTGTGTTGTTTGTCCCTTGTTGCCAGTTCGTCTTCGTACTTTATGTCAAGAGTTCCAGCGTTTATCCAGTTCCCTGAGTTCCTGATTCCTGATTCCCCAGCTCCTTCGATCCTGTTTCCGTGACCTGACTCCGTCTTCGCCTGATCCCTGTCTGTTGTTCTGCTACGCTGAGGACCTACCTGTGCATCCACCTTGTTTCTGTGACCCGACTCTGCCCTTGGACTCTCCCTGCATGTCTCTATGTCCTGTTTGTCCACTTTACCCAGTAAAGTACATCACCATCATCATCGTTCTGTCTCTGAGTCGTGCTGTTCAGTCTCTCTCCGTGTGTACTGGTCGCACCGTTACATTTGGGTGTTGAATCGAAAAGCAAAAGCGCCTAATTGGCTAATATTTCGGCTTTAAACCCAATGCTAATTACCTGATAATGTTAATGGTGCCTGCGGAGTGCAGAACAAAACCGTGCTGCAGCATTATCGGTTTTATTTATGTGTTTATTTTGCTTATTCGATTGGGTCAGAACACGTAGATGTCAACATCCGTTCACCCTCGTCACAAGTTTATTAACCGGTCTCTTCTAGAGTTTATTAGCTTTTTTCCACGGGAGCCTGAGACTCTTAGTTCTGGTTCCAGGTCTGCGGCTCGTATTCTCGGCTGTGTGCCTGGCTTTCGTCCGTCAGCCAAATACGATATAAAGTGGAAGCTTTCGATGGGCTTTGTGCTCAGACGTTCGCCTCATTGCTGTGTGTGAGCGCCGAGAGACGGAGGTTTGAACTGGAACACAGTGCTTCTTTGTGTTGCTGTGCACAAACATTGAGAGACTGGATGTTATGTCAACTTGGATCCGAGTCCATATGGGATCAGTCAGTTACTTTGTTTTGAATCATTCCCTCCGTTCAGTCTGGTTTTGATTGTGTAGGCGGCTTTTTAAAGGCGTGCAATGCGTCTCTGATAATCAGCATAATGGCGATTTGGAATATATTTTAATATCAACTCAAAATAATAAGGTTTTCAGTGGTGATGCTGTTTCTATTGAAGCATGTCATGTTACAGATTTGGTCTGCATGGTGGGTGGAGTATAAGCACATAAGAAGACAATAAAGAGACATCACTGATGCCAAACAATGCTTAGTGTGTCAGCAATGCACAGGAACAAGAAGAAATATCCATTTAATGAAAAACCTTCAGTCATTCCAATCTTGTCATTTTATTGTTTGTGCTTCAGAGGTATGTAATCATAAGTGCAGGTGCTGTGTGGTGCACCATCTGAACATGTCACAAATGGAGTTAAGGGTCAACGTATCCTCACCTACGTAATCCAGCCTTTGTGTAAATGCTGCAGGAATAAATGTGCATGTATTCCACGTAGCTGTGAACCAGGAGGAGCGTCAGCTGTTTGTGTCCCCGTGAGGAACCAGAGTTTATTTATTCGTCACGTAACTTCTGTTTTCCTACGAATGTCCAGCAACGCGTATACATTTACGTTTTTTACACGCATACAGTATTTTCAAAATAAAGTTCTGTATTCCCTTGAAACAACTTGGTTAGGTTTAGGAAAAAGATTGTGTAGGTTAAAATAACACAAGTAGTCAAGTTACGTGACGTGTGTATTTATTCCTGTCTTGTTTCATTGTTGTGGCCCGGTTAGTGTTTTCAGTTGTAGTTGGTTGTTGTAAGCTTTTCATAATAAAGCTCTTTGTGACCTCACTCCCTGAATCAACAATAAATATATGGAAAACTCTTAATATTTGTCCAAGAAGGAGCAGGAAACGGTATAAACTTCCCCTTCTCCATAACTCAAACTGTTTATTATACACACAACTACCCCGATGCTATTGTTTCCAATGTCAATCATCTTCTTGAATTGATTTATATTTGGCCTTGATTCTACAACTTCCCCCCCCACATCTTGAAATACACCGAACCAGAAAGACGATCGAGGATGAATCAGACTTTGCAACGTGCTTCACATTTGAGGATGAAATGAGAAGATCCTCAGCTGGGACATCAGCTGGCTCGCATGTAAAGACGACGTTAATAGCGCCGCCTTTGATTGACATTTCACGTCCGTGTATACTGTGTTTAACCTCCACGTTACAGCAGAACCTGCAGCTGGGGAGACTCGGCACTTGCTCTTCTTTCATAAGTACCAGTTTGCGCGTGGGAGATGGCGTATGAATGTTTTTTTGTGCGTACATATTCTTTACACATCTGACCTTGTCTTCATCCTGCCAGCCAAACACCAGTTGCCTCCTGCAAGAGATGCGTTTGCGTGGCTTGCTAGCGTGCACCTCTTTAGTCCGTTTATTTTTCAGGCCAAAAGGTAGGCTACTCACATGTGAAAGCAAAAAGCAATGAAGTCTTTTTTTTATTTTTTTTTATTAAGACCCTGATTGTTTGCACTGGAATGAGACATGGATATAAATTCAGGGTTTTTCTGCTGCACAAATTTCTCTTTCAACGTTTTTAAGGCTCTTTGCACAGGATAGTGTCGATGCCCCTTATACAATACTGTATAATACAATGATATTTAACATAATAATACCTCTTTGGATCACTGGAAAGTCAGAGAGGTTGGCAGTTATTCAATGGTTTCTAAAGAGGCCAAAACTAACAATGTCACTCCGTGTGGCTTACTGATGTGTTTTTGACAACAATGGAATTCTTTGGCACACGGCAATAAGCTATATCAAGCTGCGGCTGCACGGGCAGTGCGGCTTGGTTTGGGTACTTATAAAACGCTTCACTTCTTACTGCTTTTTTCTTTTGCAAGCGGACCTGCTGGGATTGTTTGTTTGTGTGTGCCTGTGCACAAAGTAGTACGGGGAAAATAAATAGCGGCGGTATCAACTTTTTGACACTGTTGTGAGCGAGTAGCCGCATGTTAGTGGAGCCGTATTAAAGAACAGCTGATCGGCTTGGATCAATACGATGGGAGTCGAGGTCAAAACCGGATTAATGCTTTGATTGGAGAGCAGACTGAGAAACGGCAGGTTGTAGACGTATAATATGACATAATGGCCATGTATGGTGAAATGATATGACCACCACATGCTGTGTGTGTGTGTGTGTGTGTGTGTGTGTGTGCACTGACGGGGCGACCGCAGCTCTCCATCAAGCCTCACAGCTTTGAAAATAATCCATCAAAAGGGATGAGTCTGTCTCTCAAGGCCACGGTTACGAAATGGGAAATTGCCCCTTCAGAAAGGCCCTTGTGTTGAAAAAGCAATAGCCCTCCTCAGGTGTGACCCTCAGGCAAAGTTAAAGTGCACAAGGGTCCTTCACATTGATTATTTGATTGGCCCTTGCACATCTAACTTTGGCTTCAGATAATTGGACAAATCTTTGGAAACGGCGTCTCGCTGGGGACTTCGAAACAAGTGGAACAGACTGTCGCCACGAAAGTGAGTGGTCGACCGGCAGCCGTGATTACGTGTAAAAGATAAACTAAAAAGTGTTCCGGGGGAGCTCAGGCCGTTTCCATAAGTGAAATATAACGTCCGCCACCGAGGTTCATGAAACTGGGATGTCAGTAGTTTCTCCGTAATCAGACAACAGACGAATCCAAGCGAAGACGGATTATCCTCCACTTGGGAAACACTCGCATTGCTCCAACGAGCCGCCGCCGCCGCCAATGTGCGGCTGAATAAACAGAAACTTTTCCTCACTGCAGGACTATTCCAAGGTTAAATCTCCATTTCTTGCATCAATTATTCAGGTAACGGACGTTTTTCCTATTATGATACCGTAAAACAAAAAGTTAATTAAAGGTTAACCCCCCCCCGCCCCGCCGCGGCCTTCATCAAACGCATCATCTGCATCAATAACTTCTGACTGAAGCCACTGATGCGTTCCTCACCGCTCAGACCTGAAAACTGCAGGCTGCGTTTCCTCCTCGAGGCCAAAGTGAAACAGTCGCCGTTCGTCTGTCGCGCTTTCCTATTAAGAAAAAGCCGTATTGCAGAGCGACATTCGGGACAGAGTTAACCATCGCGGCGCCCTTCCCTCGGATCGGTTGACCCTCGACCCCTTTTCTTTCTCAGACGATGATTGGACTCCGCTTCGTCAATGCTGGCGCAATCTGCAATCCCCAGTTTGCATGCTCGAGTTTTCTCCTTGGAGAAACGGCGTTCCCTTTGCCCTCCCATCATGCACGCCACGCCTGCCTCAATATCCACCAACGTCTCTTCAGTGGGCTGAAATCATGGGGTGAGAAGGGATCAAAATCAAAGCGCTTGCATGCTAAATCGCGGCGGCAACACTTAGGAAAGGGTTGCTAAATGAATGCAGTATTCAGGTTGGATTAACTGCTGTGAATTGTGGGAGTATAACACTAAAAGAAGCTTAATGTGAAAGACACTGAGGTTGTGGGAGCTGCAGATGGATACAAGAGATTGTGATTTACCAATCAAAGGATTTAGATTTTATGCTAAACGTTAGTTTTATTAAGAGAGGGTTACGACTTTGTTCCCTGCTGCACCAAATCGGGGATTTTGTTTTACATTTTGCTAATTTTTAGGCGGCAAATGGTTTCCATTAATCCCCATGTGGTATGGAAAAGAATGAATGGACTCAACAATAGCTCGGACACGAATGTACGGCTCAGCGCGATGGATTAAACATCTTTAAGGGTCTGATCAGAAGGCAGGAAGATCAATCATCAGACGTACATCTGTATGAAACATCTGTAAGAAACATCTGTATGGTCCTTCAGGAGTCACAAAGGTAAGATTTGAGCCGATACCTTGAGCTAACGGAGCTTCAGGTTCGACTGAATCCTCTGGTTTGAGACTCTGGTGCCAACATTTGGAGGTTTCTGCCTGCTCTGACGCTGCAGTGCATCACCACTGATGGCTTCAAACAGCTTCCTCTGGAGAAATCATGAAGTTAATTAGTTATCTAAATTCATAACCCAGAAGAAATGGGTGTTCCTTTTTACCTGGAATGTGCCGTTGATGAAGTAAGGAAAGAATAAAGTCTGCAGAGTGAAGATCTTTTTATATCTTTATCTTATATATCGCATGTATGATGTCTGTGTTGCTCATTATGAGACGCAGACATCGTGATAGTGAGGTCTTAAGTCAGAACGCGGTGCCTGGAAGTCTCAAATGCAAATACGTATTGAAGCTAACTTTAGTTTTTTGATTGAATCTGAGCTCCGCTTGCTCAGTCACATCCAGCCACCAGGGATGTGAGCGAGGCCCGGTGCCACATGGCTTGTGAAGGGAAGAGCGGAGCAGACAGAACTGGCCCAAATCATGTGACTCAGATCTGGGTGTTTTTCGTTTTTTTTTCATAACAATTATTAAATTCTGATGTGTGCCACTTTCGTCTGTGCTCCTCAATCAGATGCAGGGCAGATTATTTCTGCAATGCGGCCTCAGTCTGAACAGAGCTGAGCATTTTGCATGAAATCGGTTTCTTGTCGAGCACTGAAACCGCATGTATCAGTGGAAGCGTGAAGGCTGACTTCTGTGGCCTCCATCTTTTCTTCTGTGCTGCGTCTTTGTTATCAACCAGGTCACAGTGGAATCTGATACAAAATGCAGCAAAACTAAAAACTCCGATATGAGTAATGAATCAGAATTGAGCCGTGAGGCTTGCAGCGGTAACGTGTGCATCTTAGGAACATTCGGATGTGTGTTTACTGCAAACGCCGACACTAACGCTGATGATCTGAGTTGTTAAAAAGCCTTATTTGGTTGCACTGAATACGAGGACCGGATATGAAAGCTGACGGTTATCGAACTGTGTGCATTTACTTATCTACAGTATTGAAACAACCCGACATAAGTGAGTGTGTGTGGGAGTTAAAGGGACAGACTGCAGCACCTACAGTTTATATTCATGTTAATAATCATAGGACATTATTTTAAAAGCTCACAGCTGATGTTACTTTTCATATAGTATTTAATTTAACATGCTATAGTGCTGCTAACATGTAAAATAACACGCTTTAGTTTACATTATATATTATTATATGTTATATATATTATATATAACATTAGAGATGCATGCTATTTTTCAGGTTTAGTATTCTGTTTATTATTATCATAATTCTGTCCTTTGAGGATCCCTGTAACTGATAATAAAAATAAATAATAATAGTAATAATAATAATGATAATAATAACAGTAATAACAGTAATAATAATAATGATAATAATAATAACATTATTAATAATAATAATAATAACAATAATAGTAATAATAATAACAGTAATAATAGTAATAATAATAGTAATAATAATATATTTATTAGTAGTAATAATAATAATAATAATAATAATAGTAATAATAATATATTTAATAATAGTAATAATAATAACATTAATAATAATAATAACATTAATAATAATAATAGTAATAATAATATATTTAATAATAGTAATAATAATAATAGTAATAATAATATATTTAATAATAGTAATAATAATAGTAATAACAATATATTTAATAGCAGTAATAATAATAATAATAATATATTTAATAATAATAATAATAATAATAGTAATAATAATATATTTAATAATAATAATAATAGTAATAATGATGATGATGGTGTAATACCATGATACTGGTAAACCGTGACATTTTCTGAGACTGTTATCATACTGTGAAAATCTCTCAACCCAACTGTTGCTACACCAGCAGGCTTCATTGTTTCCTAACTATAGATTGAAGGAAGAGAAGTGTGTGTGTGTGTGTGTGTGCACTGTGAGCGTGTGCAGTGATGTAAAATAAGACGCTGGTTGTTTTTAGTGTCTTGAGAGGAAATAGAAAGGGACAAAGCATTTGTGAGTCTTGCGAGTGCAGGGAGGAGACAGACGGATTACATTATGTTAGCCAGCAGGAGTCTATGGTCAGATACTGTGTTGTGGAAGCCAGCAGGAAAAGGCCTGCTGAGTGCTTCTCCGCCAGATTTTTCGTCGACTGAAATCTATTTTCTTGCGTGTAGTCTCTCATATAAACTTCCTCACATATGGGATATATTTGCTATTTGTTATGTTTGTTTTTGAGTGTGTGTGTGTGTGTGGCTGTTGCACATGCAGAGAGATGAAGGGGAAAAAAAAAAGTTTCTATCTTGATCTGCCAAAAGTGGATTCAATAACTAATACGTCTCATATGTGGCTTACTTCCCTCTTCATACTCAGTTTGGATTTATACAAGTTTGGTTTGGTAATTTTGTAATTATTGTAATTTCTGTATTTTTTATTCTTTATATTATTTTGCTAAATACCGCACCTCGTTGAATATTGCACCTTACCCCATCTCAGCTCATCTTATGTTTACATCTTATGTTTACATCTTTCTTTTTGCAGATATATATACATATATATGTATATATTGTAAAAAATCATTGCACTATTTGTACATTTTAGAATTGTTATACTGTCTCCTACTGTGTATTGCAACTGTTGCACAGCAATTTCCCTCGGGATAAATATCTTATCTAACAAATAATAATCTTAGGAAGGATGTGTGTTTATCATCCAGGTTGCTGGCACTTCCTGTTTAGTGTCATTTAAAGAGGCCAAAACTGCAGTTTGGTCCGTCAGCCCATCTGGGCGGGCTGAACATAAACACGACAAATCTGGTGGCTGGTGAGCGCACCATGAGGGCAAAAAGGGGTGGAGTGAAAAGATGGGGACATGACTCATGATTACTAATGCTTTTTCACCTCACTTGTAATAAATGTGGCCATGGGAGGCCTTTTATTGGCAGGAAGCAGGCGACAGAAAGGCTGCAAGAGGACAGTGTGAAAGAAAAGAGAATACATAATGGATTTTCTTTTTCTGACGGCCTGGGTGTGGGAGCCAATTACATACAGAGCGCCAACTGGATTAATTGGAAATGACCAGTTGGACTGAAAGTAAAAAAAAAAAAGAAAGAAGTGCTAAGGCTCACGACAAATGAGCACGAGGAACAAAATGTGTGCAGGGGCTCATTAGGACGCTCGGTATTTCAATTCCAATTAATAGCACGATCCGTCTTGCAGAAAGTGCAGGAAGAGATTTGTAAAAACAAAAAGATTATTCTTTCATTGTGAACAACAGAGCAGCTGAGAGGCAGCCAAGACGAGAGGAATAGTAACCTCTAATTGCTTTTATCCTCTGGACCCATTTTGTGCATTTGTCCGACGCCGGTGCCACGCCTTATTCCATCTGCACCAAACTGCCACAGGATATCAGCCACAGGATACAATCTCTGACAAGATGTTACGTGAGAAGAAAATGGCGTTAACTTCCGTTCATTTTTATAGTCTTTTTTTTAAGATATTGAGAAGCATTTGTTGGATTTAACTCACAATTCAGTGCCTGGCAGTTGCAGAAGTTCTTTCCGTCTTAGGATAAGTCTGTTGCGCGCCACATTTTGGCCTTTGCGTGGCCGCCATCTTGAATGTGAGTGACATTCAACTCTTCTTTGTTTTGGGAGGGAGGGAGACACGCGTGGTGGAGATCTTTTCAAGTGTCTTTCTCTCTGCAACTATCTCACTTCACAAATGGAAAAATAGTCCAGAAAAACTGCAGTTTTTCCCAATTCTTCTCTCCTACCTGATGGCACATCTTGTGCTATTTATTGCATCTGCAGCACATTCATTTATTGCACACAGACAACCACTATAGTGCAGTCAACGTTAGTATATATTAGTAAGTGCTCACAATCCTAAAACTACCACAAGGACGCAAACTTTTCAATTTAGTAAAAAGTCAAATTTCATGCCATAGTCATTCTGGACAGGATTACATTGAACATTTCAGCAAACATCTGAATGTATTTATTTAAATTTTCAGTGCATTTTAGCTTTTCCTGTAAAATAAAACTGCTTAAATGTGTTTATGACCATAGGAACATTTTGATCATATTTCTACTGTGCTTCTCCCTAAAACGTTTGGAAACGTTTTTTTTTTCAATGAAATTAGGACTTCTTTGGTGATAGATAGATATAGATATAGATATAGATAGATAGATAGATAGATAGATAGATAGATAGATAGATAGATAGATAGATAGATAGATAGATAGATAGATAGATAGATAGATAGATAGATAGATATATTTGGTCACATATTCAACAACAATTATTTATTATATGAGTCCCAAACACTCACTTCTGTTTTGTCTGTCCCTGCAGTGTCCTCTTTTAAAAGCTGTCACGTTATCAGTTTTAAATTAGTTTTTCACTGTGTATAAAAAAATAAATAAATAAATAAATGGATGTGTGGCATGAGAGAGTGTGAAAAGTGTCAATCGTGTGAGTCTCACGCTCGATACGGGAGCAGACTGCTGTTACTACTTCGAATTCAATACTAATGTATGTGATTTCAGGGGATTTTAGCGCCTGGCTGGGTACACACACACACACACACACACACACACACACTCCCGTCCCTGTGCTCCTCAGAGTGAGAGAAGACAAGTGGTCTGAATCAGGGAGATCAGGCAGAGGGAAGCAGATGAGGACGAGAGTAACGGTAGACGCTTCTGGAGAGGAAGACGAGAGTGCTCCTTTAAAGGCCAAGAGGTACATGTGCTTTTCAAAGTAAAAGCACACACTGCAGCTGACCTGATGAGACCCTAAAATCCAATCAATTCCTGAATCCTGAAGGCCTCCTGATGTACAACATGTAGCAACAGGAGGTGCACACATTTCGTGCTCATGCACCCAAAGAGTGCTGCAGTTAACGTGGCAATTTTGGATTATTGCAGAAAATAAGCGCTTTGCACGATACTTACTATCTTCAAACAACAGTAGAGTAAATATTTAGCAGGTTCAGCATATTGTAGGGTGTCAGCATGCTAACATTTGCTAACTAGCAGTGAACTCAAAGTAAAGCTGAGGCTGGGGGGTTATTTACGCAGTTATTTACTCATAAACTTAAGTATTGGACAAATTAAAGTGTAGCTGATGATGGCGCTGAATGAAAAGATATGAGATCTGCTAAGTTATTAAAAAAATCTAACCCTGAGGGAACAGAAATGACAATAGTTGTCAAGACATTTCTCTTAAAAACCTCTAACGTTAAGCCAAGTTTCACCAATGGCCTTAGGATATATCATCTGGGGACCATGAAAGTCCAAATAAAATGTTGTGCCAATCCTGTAAAATTCATGGCAATCCATCCGGTATTTGTTGAGATATTTCAGTCTACACAAACAGTTGTGTGCCGTCTGACCATGCGACAGGCAGACATCGACGTTCATTGAATAAAAACGTATTTTGATGTTTTGAAATGTGAGGCACGTAGGCTTTAAACTAACCGTTGTCTCCACGTGGTGCTTGTTTGAGGGTTAAACGTACCGTCGCTTTCTGACACTTCCCGTCAGACTTTCAAAGACGAGTTCAGGTCGTGCGTCCCTCGTGCCGGAGCGAATTTAAACACGACATCCTGGGTTTGTGTCGAGACCTGCATACCCTCCTCCTCCTCCTCTTCCCCAACTTACTCGTCTGTCTCATGTTCCCTGTTTCTCCACACTGTGAACTATTTCAAATAAAATATATTAAAAAAAAAGAAGCTAAAATGCCACAGAGTGAAAAACTCTCGAAACTCAGTGAGGCCCGACCGAGAGCAGATTGGGTATAGATTGTAGAACGTGTAGTTTCTGCTTGGTAAAATCCACCCACCCCAGGACATATTGACCATCAACTGTGCAGCAGTAAAGACGGGAAACACAGCCAGTGGGAAGGAGTGTTCATTGAGTAAAAGCCGTGAGATACAAACAGCACACGAGCAGCAATGAAAACAAGACGACGTGTGATTATTTCATCGAGCTGGTTTTACTGATGCTCACTGAAGAACCAGTATTAATAGGTTTGTTTTTACATAAAATCGTGAATGAAATGCTGCTGTTACTAAAAAAGGTCTGAAACATGCAGACATTGAAAGGTTTACAGAAATGTGCATTATAGGGAACGCACTGAAGGAAATGTTTTTAGTCTCATATATCTTTTATGAACTCATGTAACCTCATGATAAGAAAAGTACAAGTAGAAACTGTTGTATAAAAGGTGCATAGTCTTGTGTGAATAGGGCGGAGGTTACAAGACAAAGCTACAGCAGGATGCAGCTACTGTCAAAGGACTCGTGTTGCCCAGGGGCGTGGACGCACTGTGCACCAACCAGAAACCAACGAAGAAGATCATGTGACAGAGTTTACGTTTGCTAACCAATGAGGGAGAGGCTCTAACAGAAAATGTATAAAACTTTGCACAAACTTTAGCTCTGGGTTCTGAAACAAGCGAGAGACAGATAACGACATCGCTCTGTGGACTGTGAGAGATATACTCTCATCACGACTTAATACTCAATAAAACAACTTTACTATCGCCTCATTCCACCAGAAGTCCTGACTGCTTTTCCCGAAGATTTTGAACACGACACGAGTAAAGACGCACGAAGTCTGTGAACGCATTTAGAGTTTGGGCTTCGTCATAGAGACAAGTCAGCTGCACGTTGTTCCCTGAGTTACGCCTCGTTCCCTGCTTACCTCCTTACATGTTGGGGGAACTTAACACAAACGGCTGAAGACGACAGAGTATTGGCTGTTTTGTGGTTTGAAAGAAACGTAGCTGGCTGACTACCTGCGTGTGCGCTGACTGGCGGATATAGCGATCACTTTTCGATGTTCAGTGAATGAAATTAGGGAAATTAAATGTTGTTTTTCTTTCTTTCTTGTGGCCACAATGATGTGAATCAATCACGGCCTCATTGCACGAAACGTGACGATCTAAAGAGCTAAAAAAAAAAAGGGAGAAGATGAAGACCATGTTTCACAACCTGGCAACCCAAAAGTAGTTTTTATTGATGGTTTAACATGAGCTATTAACCGTTAACACCATCACTTTTTCAAAGAAAGCGATGCCATTTATTAGCAATTCAATTTCAAACGCCACGAACAAGAAACACTTTGCGGCACAGTTAACTTTTAAGTGATTAGTTCAAATGTAGTTGGTTCCCAAAGCGCGAATCGTGGCAAATCCGTCTGTCTGTCCACGCTGGATGTCTGTCTGACCAGGGAACTGAAAGCTCATTCTAATTCTAGCTTAGCCTGGAAATTGATTTTCCAGCAGCATGGAGAGTCTGTGCAGAATAAGGCAGGTCAACATGGACACATGAGACCTCGTCCTGTGTGGGAGTCTGCCATTGAAACCTGTCGACTCCAGATTGAGTCTCGGAGATGCCGTAACCGCTCTGACCACATGCGCACTGACGGTTTGTTTCACAAGTGGAGTCGGGACGAATGGTTTGGTGATTCTGTAGGTGGAGCTGGTTAACAGTGGAGACACAAATAGTGCTGGGATGCCAATAGGGCTGGGTATCGTTTCTAAAAAACCACCAGTACCAGGACCCGTACCCTCAAAGAGATACACATACCAATACTACGTCATCTGATACCTTTTTCTCTCCACCAGCACTGCTCCCCATCCATAGGATTTCTACACAAATACATTTGACACCAAATATACGTTTTGGTGGCACACGGAGCTTCGTGAAATACATCGGGCTCGACTTCACCGCAGACTGTGGGCTGAAGCTGCTGCGTTGCATTAAATTGAAGAACGCTTTTGGTGATTTGGCTGCGAGCAAAACCATAAAAATAGTTTTTTTTTTTTCTAGATTTTGGTACACAAAGTATGGAATACAGGTATCATTTCACTGGAGAAGTTTCTGCACCTTAAAGATATCGAGTACCAATACAGAGACCTACATATCAGGGCTAGTCATGTGTCCAATTACAAATTACATTGAACACTGAATTGGCTTATTAACACATATTTCTGTTCAAAAATGTAACCTACATTTAGAAAAAGAAGGAAAAAAATCTAAGCAAGGGAAGTCAACATGGAGCGTCATTGAATATGTATTAAATTGGAATAAAAACATATCTTTCCAGGGACTGAATCTAGCATTTATGAAACAAAGAGGCCTTTTGTTGGTTTGCTTTGATTTTAAATGTCATACAGCCTGTCGGTGGCTTTACTCCGCCTGTAACCCTACTTGTACCGGAGCCTCCCATAGTGAGGCGGCTCTGTTATCAGCTTTGGTTGCACCTTGAATAGACTGGCTGACTGTAATACCAGAGGAATAAATGCACTCAATGCTTCAATTTATCCGAGAAACCATAAAAGGTCATGGCGGGGTACAAACGATCCATCCTCAGACCCAGGAAGTCATTCAAGTCTCCATTCACGATTCTTTTTTTCCCCATTTTTAAAAAGAAACGTTGACTTTGCAGACACGAGACCCTGTATTGACTCTGCATGGTCACACTTTGTTTCTCCAGCGCTTCAGCGACACACTGCACATGAACAATAATGATCAACATTTACTAGTTCAATAAAAGGGAACATGCCAGCTCCGGCATGAATGAATGTGAAGCTGGACCTTGAGACGTCGGTGAAACGGCAGCGTGGCACCTTTGTGCTACTTTGGGACCTTGTTTGGTCTTTAGTGTAAATGCATCTCCAGGGGGATCAAGGGCCAGCTTACCAAGACGTTGCCGACTCATTAGAGCCAACAGGATGCGATCAAACTGCACTCAGATCTATACAAATGGAGCTTTTCAGAGAAACCGCAATCTTTACAGCGGGCGTGCAGGAGGAGGGGGCGGGTGACCTTGATGAAGAATGGGAAAATGATGTTTCCCAACAAAGCTTTGCTGCAAAGTACACTGAATCTCCGAACACGACTTTTTTTATAGTGTGCTTTACAAGCAGGAAATAAAAAAAGAAAAGCGCCCAGAATCTGCTGGAGAAGAACAGATTGGAGTAAATTCTGTTGGAACAGAAGCAGCATCATCATCATCATCACATCAGAGCGGCATATTTCAACCTCGCTCCGCGTGTTTACAGGGGTTTAAGCTCCGTCGCGTACTCGCTTACCTTTTTTATTTCTACTACCGTTGGACAGCAGTCATTTTAAAGTCCTCAAAATTGGCTCCATCAAACACCGACCATGTTTAGTTCCATTTTTACTGCTAAAACAAAACGTAACTGCTCAGACGGTAGTTGGGTTTGGAGTCGAGGCTCCTTATGGGGTCACGTGATAATCACAGGTGGGAGATTCTGTCTTTTCTGTCTACAGCGAAGTGTGTGTCCCTCAGAGTTCACAGAACCGTGGTTACATGTGTAACTCTTGTGTTAACGTCCGCTGTAACGGCTCACGACCCAAAGTTCACCGGCTCCAAAAAAAACAAGAGCCCGAGATGACAAACTCAAGGCTTTAAAAGCGCAGTCGCTGACCTTTTATACAGACTGCCGTCACCTTCTGGTGGCGGTCATTACTTCCTCACATGCAGAACACTGTGTAACGCTGTGTGACGCTGTGTGACGCTGTACTGTACTTCAGAAAAGACACGATGCAAAGGCCACTAAAGGGAACGCGGACGGACACGAGGAAGAAAACAAAAGTTCTGAGGGATTCAGTTTGCGAATCAAGACGCATTTGGTCAGTGCAGGATGGATCCAGTACTTGACCCTGAGGGAGAACTCATGGAGGATTTAAACCCTCGTTATTTCTCACTCTTCATATTCCTGATATCGACCGGCTCGATGCAGCGTGCTCTGACGCAGGAGAAGCAAACGTCTGATTCGCTTTGAAGCCGGAAAAAAAATCATCCGGTTGGTATGAGCTGCACGCGGACCTGAAGTCCAGCGCATGTTATCACCATCACACATGGTTTTCATCTCACCCGCGCTTAAAAGAGAGCTTAATGAAGGTCTGACTTTTAGAGAGATAGATGGGTGCATTAGGAGATGAAAGAACTTAATTTCTCCACTCAATTATGCAATTAAATTTCTGCTGAAAGCTCGGAGGTCTGCATCTAATATCTGGGTTTTTTCTTTTCTTTTTTTTTTTTCGTTGCTCATTTAAATGTCCTTTCAGCGGGCGGAGAATAACAGTTAGGCCGCTGTGCTTGATACAAATATTGATTTCTGCTGATGAGCCTGTTTTGCAGGAACTGATCCCTTTACTGTAGATTGTGTAGATTTCATTCATATTTGCAGAGCGTTTTAAAAGAATCTGGACTCTTTTCTTCCTCACTATCATCTTGCACGAAAAACACGTTGCCAAAGTATTCAACATTTCACAGTTTGGAATCATTTTATAATATTAAAGAAGCGGTTTCTTATCTCACGTAATGTCCTGATATTATATCGAAC
Organism: Bovichtus variegatus; assembly: GCA_943593645.1. NCBI lineage: Eukaryota > Metazoa > Chordata > Actinopteri > Perciformes > Bovichtidae > Bovichtus > Bovichtus variegatus. Next base: position 8,016,274 of record CALSCE010009376.1, read on the forward strand.
CTGAACCCCGGCTGTGTGGATTTAAAACAGACGACACAGTCCACATTCCTCTCATATTGTTGAATGAACAGGTTTACAGAAGATGGGAGTTGTTCAACAACGTTTTCCGTCCACATTTTGTGTAAATATTCTGGATGTATTTTTATCTTCCTGTCAGTTTTTCCCGCCTACAGAATGTGGGGCAGCGTTCCCACTCCGGCTCTGTCTTCTGTAAATACTCTGGTCGGGGAGAAGGACTCTGGTATTTAAAAGCTGCTTTGAGAAGTGATATTTATTCTTATTTTCAGCCGCACAGACGTCCGAGAGCAGTCAACCCACTCTGCCTCTCCGCCGCCGAACACCGATGGTTTTCTAAGCTTTCTCGATCAATACTTGCTGCGAAGGAAAACTACTCGCAGAAGACGGGATGAAATACTTTGTGCTTACTTAGCTGTGTTTGTGCAGGAGTATACTGTAGGTTTAAGACTTATAAACAATTCAAAAGAAACTTGCAGAGACATCATGAGTCAGAGCACACACGCAAAGATAAGACGCATCAGGGAGTCGACGCTTTGAAGCATCGCAGCATCGCAGCGTCGGCTCCTGGAAAGGCTGCGATGCTTCTGAATTATTGTTGGGAGCTGTGTGGGATTCTCTTCTGCAAGATACAGATTTCTACCTGGTGGGATGAGAACAAATGCTAATCGAGCGGAGACGAGCGAAGAGCTGCGGGCTTCTCCTCACCGCTCCGTGTGTTAAAGTTTACTTTTCAACAGAGCTGGAAAGTAACTGAGTACATTTATGATACGATGCACTTTACTGGCGTCTACTTCGTCTCCGAGGGAAATACTGAAGCTGCTTTTATTTTATTTTAAAACATGCAAAGCGTGCAGGCTCCTAAACTCTTTGACGTGTGACGCCTCACAGGAAAGCAGCGTCTCTTCGGGGCCCGTTTTTAAAAATTTCACAAAAAAAAGCAAAGATTAGAGAAAAGTGCAAAATATTTGCAGAGCACAACTTTATTTGTCTAAACGACTTAATGATATATTAATAGTTTAAAACTCCACCAGCTACAGCAGTAAAATGCTACGTACACATTGAAGCATTAGTAATAAGCACTTTTAATTACATAGTATTAACAATCTACATTTTGCCAATAATACTTATTTATATTTTGCATGTTCTGGTGAAGGCAAAGAGACAAAAGGTCTTTTTATTCTTGTGAATTCAAGAATAACAAGTTCAACTTATTATAAGATAACAATGCTTTCCTGTGTCAGGCTTAGGACACAAGTTAAAAACGAAATAACGATCGGCGCGACTTTGATTGGCGTGTCGGATTATCGTCCATCAGAAGAATATCGAGCTTCTTCTGTGGAAAGAAAGACGCTCGATCCAGAGTCTCAGAAGATAAGAGTCTCGATTCTTCTTTCTACCTCCACTAAAAATAAAGGGTTTAAGTGAAGGATCTATGTTTGGGAGGAAACCAAGTTGCTTTGATTACATTCGCCGTCGGCGTTTTTTTCTCTGTTCCCATCACGGGAGTGAGATGTTCCGCTCGAGGTCAGTGTGGCGGTCGAGTGTCTGATGCAACGCGCTTTGTTCTTTCGCTGCATTCCTGATAAAAACGTGGCCGATATTGACGGCGCTTGGAATTACCAGCTCACTCGGCTGGAGAACAATAGTGACATTGTAATTCTCCGTCAAATAGAAAAACAGCTCCGTGCAACAACACCTGGTTTCATGTGAGGGAGGAGAAATGTACTGAAACTGTAATGAAATAACAGAAAAACTGTGTTTTACAGACGAACATTATAGTGTGAGGGAGTTTCGTTTGTTTCACACACATGTATGTGTAAGGGTGAGGTAAAAACCTGTAAAAAAAAACACACAAAATATAACATTTAAAGAAGAAATATGAAATATTAGTGATCTAAAATGTTAACATGTAAAATAAATGTAGGAGACATAGTTCAAACAACTATGCAGGAGGCAATACAGGAGTAATATGTTATATATATTGCATATATATATATATTATTATATATAATAATAATCGTGACTTTTTTGTCCAAATCAAAAAAAAACACTAAATATACATTTTCATTCTCCATGAAATTTGACAGAAAACTAACGACGTGACGTTCTATAAAAAGCAAAGATGGAGACCGTCTAGTTGGGTAATTATGGAAACGTTAACAAAATAATATCTAAAGCTATACGTGGTATTATATCTCGCTTTAAAAGCGAAGGACGTCGACAGCTTTGTGCCGCAAACACGACGTTCCATCAAAGGTTCACTCGGTGTCACAGCTATTATAAAGATTGTGTTTCCACTCAAGGCTGGGGATTTACATTTTAAAGGATTATTGATGCGTGTTTTCTTTTTTTTTTTTTTTTTAATGATGCGCACTCAAGTTGACTGCTCCTGCTAATGCGCTGGAGAATAGTACAAGGGCTTACAGCGCACGGTTAACCTGAAGGGAGGCAACACGGTAGTATTTCTTAAAAGGGGACAGTAAGTGCAGCTTCTATCAATCTAAATCAGGACGTGTGGCGGCGTGACGGTGTGAGTATGAAGCAGAGAACAGCTGGAACTGAGAGTCCCAGAGTCAAATATTTAATCTCAACACCCGGAGAAGAATGCACTTAGTGGGATGTGAAGGGATTGTTACAGTAAGAATACCTGTGCAGACCTCAGACCTGATTTATCGTTCGTTACCAAAGGACAACTGTTGTCGTGATTTCCCAGCATGCACGTGAAGGTGCAAAATCAATGGAGTCAACGTTTGCAGGGTTCTCCCCCGTTGCACTTTGGGGGTTTGCACGGGTTGACAAACTGCGATCCAAAAAAAAACTGCTGCATTGCTAAAGAAATAAATCTGAAAAACTCCCTTTTGTTAAAAAATTTCAACAACTGCACACAGACTTAAATTTGTTTTATATTAAGAGAAAATATAAGACGTGCCAAGCGGGCTTAGAAATCCAAATCTGCTCTTTTAGGCGTGCGGAGTAATGATGAATGAAGGTCTGGAAGAAGAAGAAGAAGAAGAAGAACTGCAGCAGGAGTAAAAATGGAGGCACTGTTAAATTAACTTAAAGTAAACGGGATTTTCTGACGTTACAGGAAATCAAAAAGCATCTAAGAGCAGTATGAAACATATTCAGAATATTATTCTCTAATAGTCCAAAAGTATTTCTTTAGATTATTATATTTAAAACATATAATTATCTAAATTTGATTATATGATATTCATGCATTTTTACATGTTCCTCAAATTTTTTAACTTTTCTTTCTAATGTAAACTTTTCAAATGTTCTGAGCATAAATAAGAAAACGTTGCAGCATCCCAGAAATGACTGGGTACCGAGAAAAATAAGAATAAATCGTGTATACGAATAAAAAACCAGAGGAAAGTTTGTTCCGTTTGTCTCGTGTTGCTTCCTGCGTGAGTCGCCGAGAGAAGAAAAACCCACATTTTACATTTGCAGTGAGAAAAGGTAAAATATTGGACATAACTGTGAGCTTCGTATGTTTTGTGAAGTTCTTCCGCCGACCTTGTTTTTCCCGGTGCTGTGAGGTGCTTCTACAACTCCTCCTCACACAACGTGGAGGTTCGGAGGTGTAAAGCATCACCATCGAGAACGCCCCTGCATGTATTGATAAAAAGTGGGAAAAATGTAATTTTTTTGGCCTTCTGAGTTTTTAGACCCGTGGCTCCCTAAAAAGATGACTCACGCTCTGCTCCTCTGTGGGGTTGCCAGAAGCGGACGAGTCATGGATCTTTATGTAATCCTCTCTCTGATGATATTTTGATGAATTTCTTCTTTTTTTTTTTTTGAGAGAGAGAGACACAGCGTGCATACTAAATGTGCTTTTAATGCCCAACATGACGATTAAATGTCAGGCGATACTGTGAGCAGCGCTTCGTTTTGTATTACCTCACCTGCCAGATCTGTAATGTCATAATGTGCTCTTTACTGTTGCACGTTTTAAATCTCAATTTAAATCAAAGTAGAATTGTACTTCCTGTAAAATACTGTGTCATTTTGCATGTGGTCCAGACAAAATCCGCTCACCATAAGGGCAAAATTTGCACCAAAAAATTAAAAATCCAAAGCTGATGGGCACAAATGTAATGAGCACGTTCATGCTCCACAGAGGATGAACCCCAATTTAGACATTTCAAGAGCTTTACTCCGCAAAAAACAACTTAATACATAAGATGCATAGATATCTAGATATAAGATATTTGATAGGTCACTAATAGCAGCACATGAGTTCGGTTTATATTCAAATGTTAAGCACATTTCCAGAGAAATCTGCAAAAATAAGAATACACCTTAATGAGAGCTTCCATGCGCTATCATCGTGGGAGCATCAGGAGCTGAGCGCATCGACTAACTCTCCCGCCGGGTGTCATTAAATCATAGCAGAGGAAGACGGCGTAACAGTGACGTCGTTAAAAGAGCGCCGATCACGTGATTCGTGGACGTCGTGATTTATTTGCTAAGTCTCTTTTCATTGCACTTAATCGCATTTTGCTTTTATTGATACATCAGCTGTTCCACCTCAGCCCAAGCGTAAAATATGCAATATATACATATATATATATATATATTTGTTTTTATTTCTGCCATTGATGCACATAAAAACATGTCTATGGAAACACAGACACTGGCGTTGTGTAGCTTTTCTACAAACAGAAACTCTCTGCACAAAGTGGCCTTAAACGCACCGTTGGGTAATGTTATGGTATGTGATATAAAGCTAAACTTGTGGCTCCACATTAGAGGCATCGTCATGATAAATCATTGACTGTTTCTCAGAGATTGTGTGACCGTACAGCACAAACGAGCTCATAAAGGAGATTAACCCTTCAGTATTAACCCCATTGCCTTTCAACTCTGATTTAATCCTATTCAAACTAAAAAAAATATCAATTTACCATGGAAATGCATTCATTACTACATAGTGTGATTAGAGATTACACATACATCTTTATCCTGCAGAGAGCATCCGGCAAGACCCCCCCCCCCCCTACACACTCTCCACTCCAAGGAAATCAAATGTAGTTTAGCAGACAATAAAGGAAGCACACAGTACACCTACACGAGGAAATCCTTCTGGCTGGTATTAGTCCGGGTGAGCTCAGCCGGCCCAGCTCTCCTCTCCGAGGCCAGACTCGGCGGAGCTGTGTTGTACAACTCATTGAGTTTCCCCTCCTGTGGGAGCAGCAACTAAAAAGACTGAAAATACTAAGATGTGGCTTCCAGGAGTCCAAAGAAGCAGGACAGAGATCTATTATTGATCCAGCAGCAGAAGCCTTGAAAGAACTTGAGTTCAGCGTGTAAGAAAAACAAGCGTCGGGCTTCTGACTTACAAAAAGCTTCTGTGATTAGGCTGAGCTCACCCTTTTTGTGCCACAGAGAAGATCACAACAAACAAGTGTATTTATTTATACACTCCAGACGCACCTGAAGTGCTACGAGCAAACACACACACGGCTTAAGTTTCGGATATTATCAAACTAGTAAACATCTTCAGATTTGGTGACAGATGACGGTTTGAAGTGTTGCCTTCCAGGATGCACAGTGAGAATTCAAGGACTCATTGATTCCCGTCTATTTTCCCCTGAAGTGCTCCAGTTTGAAGAACATAAAGTTTGTTCTGTTGATTTTATACCATGTGGTCGATATATAGAGCTACACAAAGACGCTTAACAATTGAGATAAAGAAGGAAAACGGACGTGTATAAATACACTACAGTGGGTGTTTGCATGCAGATGTAGTCATACATTTTCAAGACTTTCGGGGCTCCAGCAACAGCCAACAAAGGAGAGATAAACTAAAATAAACCTGAAAATGTCCCCTCAGAAGACGTTTTCACACATTATGCATGTTTTTTCGCAGTACTGCGAACCAAGTCCCTGGACAAACTATGTATTGTGATGAAGCCATATATTTTTCCTATTAAAATAACGTGTAAATATGATTTTATTTGTGTACTTGGCAACCTTTCCGTTAACTGCAAATAAGAAAATAAGATAAGAAACACTCGGAAATTTGTCTTGCATCAAAACAGAGCATTTTTTTCAGAACTAAAAACCAAAATGTAACTTTTAACTCTGATGACCAACACCACGGCAGCGACCTGTATGTCACAAAGTAGCCCCGCACTAAAGCTTACGCCGCTTTATCGTCTATTTTACTCTAAACGAGAACATAATTTACTAAATACACATCATGCTGTGTTGAAGAAGACTGGAAACTACAGATTGAGATCATAAACTCCTCAATAAAATGTCCACTGAGGTATAAATCAAGTAAGAAGCAGGCTCATTTTCTCATAGACTTCTATACAACCGGACTTCCTTTTTGCAAGCCAGTGCAGTCGCCCCCTGCTGGACATTAGAGAGAATCAGCACTTTTGAATTAGCTTCGCTTTTCAGACCCGTTGATCGCCGTTTGTGCATCACATGCCCCAAACAATCCACAAAATGTCACCGTGCAACACACCTGCACGTCCTGCACACTCATACTCAACTAATTTGAATCAATTATACTTAATTTCAAACATTTAAGAATTAAAAAATGTAGTGATGATAATAATAACATGTATAAAAACTAAACAAAAAATAAATAACGGGGAAAATATACAACCAGGCTTCTTTCAGCAACATTAATGAACATTTCATGTCTGAAATGGAGAAGCAACTTGCTTATTTCTATCCATATTCTATATTAATCAATACTCAATCACATAAACCGACTCTCTTCCCCAGCGTCCATCCGCACAGATAAAACACTATAATTATCTTCATCGTACACACTGTAAGCAGCAACACTACCCTCATCAATGTGAGAAAATAAATCTCCCTTCTTCACTTCTGTTAAAAAAAAAATCACATTCTACATCCAAAAATCTCGTATTATTACATTTTCATGATCCCAATTCATGATTTCATGAGCCCAGTCCGTGTTTCGTACCAACGTGTCTTTTAATGTGTCCTCATTTAACTGCACACACAACGCTGGTGCAAAGGACATCAAAGAGGAACATGTAATACTGGTGCTCTGAGCTCTCTGCGGACACAGTGCCCACTCACTGCAGTTGTGCTTAAGTTATAAGTTTTGATTCATCACTTGGCGTGGGCAGAGGATCCAGGCCCAAGGATTTAATTTAGGCAAATGGAGTGACTTCTCAGTCAGGGGGATGAAACACTCCTCTTGCATACACTCTGTGGTTTAAACTGATTGAAAGAAAGGGAAAAAAAACGCTGGATTTTGCAGTTTAAAGGTTCAGATCTGCGAGAAGTTAAACCTAAAACATTAAAACACTGAAGTAACATCATCCACCGAGTGTGAAGAGAGAACCGCGTCGACGTTAAAGACGTCTGCGCGTCGTGTTGCATGTCTCCCAAAGTTAGCACGATGCTAACAGCTAGCCGCGCTGCGTCCAGTAATACCACGACTTCCTCTAGAGGTGATAGTGAGTCAGTGCAGCTGCGTCACGTCCGTGATCCCTGCACGCTTTCACACTTTGTTTTCATCAAATCAAGTGGAAGAAACGAGAAAAACGACTCGCAGCCTCGTCCTCGGCGTCTTTACGGCGGCCGACAGATCTTCTGTTAGCAGTTAGCAGTTAGCAGTTAGCATTGGATCGTCAAACTTTCTGTTGCATCAGTTCTCGGACTCCCGGTGCTGCCAGGAGTCATGGCGCCGTTACTCCCGGCGCTCTGAGATATACAGCGGTCGTATCCAAGCCGGAGTCGTTCCCTCGTCTCTGCCAACATGCAAACTATCCCAACGCAGCGCCACACGGAGCCTCCAGCGCCACAGTAAACAGATATCTAAGCTCCGCGTGAAGATTATAAAGACAGCAGAGATATTTAGACTCTCAGTGATTCAGCTCTAAATATATCAACACCAGAAGAACAATAAAGCTGGAGAATACAAATTAAAGTTGTTGTTTTTCACCAACTGATGGTTGATGAGTTTCGATCGTGTGGACCCAGTTCAGAGTCCAGAGGTGAAACGCTGCCCTCGGTTTCTGTGGAGCAGGAGGCTCAGAACTGAAGCTTTTAGGAGTGCTGCCATATTTAAACACTCCCTCAGTGTGACAAACTAAAGCCATACTAAATGTCTCCCCGCTGATGACAGCCCCAGTCGCCAAATGGATCCGTGTAATAGCTGGCATTATCATTACATAACGTGCTTAGTGGGATGAAGGGAGGGCAGACGTTGCATCTGATGAAGCAGTGCTGCTGCTGCTAACTTAAAACACTCCATGGCTCCTGTTGAGAGACGGCACCAGTAGCGATAATAACCCATAATGTGAACAGGCTGACAATCTGGCTCGCTTTGTTAGTGCTGGGTTATTCACAGGAAAACATGGGACACTACAGTGAGTCATTACTACTGCATGACAGCTTGCAGATAGACTCTTAATAGGATTGTGCTGTGTGGGGCACGGCAGCGCTGAAACCAGCCTTTACATTAAACCCGGCACCGCGAGGCTCCGGGGAGGGTTTCAAGTGGATTGTTGCCGCTCTCTGTTTTTGCAAAGGTCTGGAAATGGCTTCTGGTCTGGGAGAGGCAACAGATGGCGCGACGCACACTTTTCAGAAGATCATCTCGGTGATCAGACGTCAGGAGCATCACCGAGGTGTTCGCAAAGAAGTCTTCCTCAGCTCAAACAGCCTCCGTGTTCTGCAGCACGCAGAAGAGTTGGAGGCTTAGCCTTTGATTTGGACTTATGTTACTCAGAAAAGACAAAAATCCTCACATTCTGTCTTTGAATGAGGACGGTGCATGGGGACACATTACATTGTTCTTGTCTTGCGCCTGACAACTGAGCTGCCTTTTATTTTTCTAACATCTTCAGGGTTTTTCCTGGATCGGTAGAAAGGAAGAGAGGGACTCTAGTCTCTGTCTCATTAGTCTGATAAATTATTCTTATTAACTACAAGGGAGGGAGGGGGGACAGAGAGACAGAGAGACAGACAGAGAGACAGACAGAGAGACAGAGAGAGACAGACAGAGAGAGAGACAGACAGACAGACAGACAGACAGACAGACAGACAGACAGACAGACAGAGAGGCAGAGAGAGAGAGAGAGAGAGAGAGAGAGAGAGAGA
>CALSCE010009376.1:8025493-8037924 GCA_943593645.1 Bovichtus variegatus
AGAGAGAGAGAGAGAGAGAGAGAGAGAGAGAGACAGCGACAGACAGAGAGAGAGAGACAGAGAGAGACAGACAGAGAGAGAGAGAGAGAGAGAGAGAGAGAGAGACAGCGACAGACAGAGAGAGAGAGACAGAGAGAGACAGAGAGAGACAGACAGAGAGAGAGACCCAGAACATATTAGGAGAGACTTTTTTTTTTCTGAGGAAATTCCATCATATTTTGCACCTCAACAGATTATCCTCAATAACAACCAAATATAAAATCCAGATGAGTTGATTTTCTTTTCTTTTCCTGTTTCCCACACGTCGCTGCGTCTCTGTCTGCGTCTCTGTCTGCGTCTCTGACTGCGCCTCTGACTGCGTCTCTGACTGCGCCTCTCGTCTCTCGTCACCGGTTGACAACTACAAGTAAACAGCGTCTTGTGGAGACGGCAGTACTGGCAGAGCGAGACCTCTCAGGGGAGACCTGCGTGTGCATGCATTACCCCCCCCCCCCCCCCCCACACACACACACACACACACACCACAACCTGCAGTCCTGTCAACACACATGCCTCTGAGGCTTATCTCTCACAAACACAGGAGCCTGCTCCGTCACGTGGGTCACGCCGGTCACTCCTCCCGGCCCTCTCCACCCACTGCACTACAGACCACCATTAATTGATGTGGCAGAGATCCGGATGTCCAATTGGTTTTGATTTCCTCCCCTCAGCGGGGGAGCTGGGACACTTGGTGGGTGATGCACTTTTCTGTTTCAATTAAAGTCAAGGTTGAGTCACAATGAATCAGAAAAAGCTGCTGTTATGCAGATTAGCCAGCAGGTTCTTACTGAGATACCCCTGCGTGATTTGGTACATTAGGGAGAACAGTGCCACGCTGCTCCACCCCCCCCCCCCCCCCCCCCCCCCCCCCCCCCCCCGGAAGCATCAAGATACTGGATCAAGTCCCGCAGGAGCCGTGACGAGCCAATTTGGGCCAGCTCTGGATCTTTTAAATCACAAACAACAGGAAGAACAAAGTTCGTTTCTCTTACACTTCAAGCAGCAACAGGGTGAGAATTAGTTTTTGAAAGCGAGTCAAACACTTTCCAACCCGAAGACGCTTTTTCCTGTTGGATCGTAGCGCCGCTTGCTGCAGCGCCAGGAGGGAGAAATGAGTTTACATCAGAGTGTGACTCATGTGTGTGTGTGTGTGTGTGTGTGTGTGTGTGAGGCCAACAAGGATCCGATCAGCCTCACAACTAGTGTGTTCAAACTTCACGGACTCTACTTTTTTCTCATTAATCGTTTGGTCTATAAAATGCCAGAGAATAGTGAACAAAGTCCATCAAGTCTCTCAGATTCCAAGGTGACGTCTTTTTAAATGTCTTGCTTTGTGAGTCTAAAACCCAAAGATATTCACTTTGATATGATATAAAACGGAAGAAAAGCAGCAAATCTCCATATTTAAGAGGCTGAAAACTGAAAAGCCGATCCTCTAAATTCCATTACCGTTAACCTTACAACCAAGCCGCTGCCGGTACGAGCTGTTACGTCTGCAGAACTGATGGGATGTGGCTTTTACAGCGAGCTCGGCTTCAGCTCGTCTTTCAGCTCCGCTTCAATCTTAAAGGAGAAAACATTCCCGCAGCTGTTTATCATTATTATCCTTTTTATTATATCTAATCAAGAGAACTGATTTCACAAGTGGATGAAGAGTAACAGCAGACTTCCGCCAAGTCCGATTACATAAGTGAGAAATAATGGGTGTCTGCCCAGAGATCGGACCCCCCCCCCCCCACCCCAAAACGTAGACCCTCTTCCGCCAAGTTTCACGGAAATCGTGCCAGCGGTGTTTCCATGATCCTCACCAACAAACCCAACGTGAGCTCCTGAGAGGACGTACGATGCACATGCACACAAGTCTGCACCTTTAAGCTTTGGTGCAAAATGAGTGTGTCTGACGCCGAGAGCTGTTGCGGAGCAGGTGCATCACCTGTGGTGTTAACGTGCGTTGCTGTGGCTTTTCCTACTTAATGTGCAGCATGTGTTAATAACTGAGTCTGAAAGCAGAACCCTGCTGCTGCAGTGTTGTGTTTCTACGCCTTCGTGTCTTTCCTCTCAGACTCGGCGGCGGCAGCAGCTTGGAATTATTTGCGACGCTGCATCAGAACCAAACAGCCACTTGTTAATTATCATTTATTTATTTATTTATTTATTTTAGCGCCTGCCTTCACACACATCTGAGGCTGGTGATAAGCATGCAGGCGTCTCCAATACTTTTATTGACAATTTACTGCTGCCATAGTTACTCTGACGCTCCTTCCTGTTTCAGCCTTGCTTTTTCTTTGGAAGTGGAGTTGACTTTGTGATTATCCTGCATCGCTGATTACCGTTCAGGTGATTGTTAAATCATTAAGATGATTCTCCGGCAGATGTTTGTGTCTAATTGCCTTATTAGCAGGGAGGATGGAGAGGAGCTGCGGCTTTGACTTTGGCATAAACCTGCAGTGTGTCTCAACTGTCGCCTTGAAAACGAGCAGGAAAGTAACTGTGATGTTTGATAAAGTTACAGAAACTGTGTGCGAGCCACAGCATCCTGTTGCCTATAGCTACCGTTGTGAAGAAAAAGCCAGATGTAAATGCATCCCAGAAGCAGCAGCAACAGATTTAAATCCATCCAGATGTTTTAAAACTGAATCAATTGGATTTTTCCATTTGGATTTTGGATTATTGCAGAAAATAAACTCGGTGGCAAACAAAAGTTCACGATGCTCGCAGGCTTTGTTCAGCAGGATGATCTTCACACATTAACACTTTTTCTTCAGGTTTTTTTAAATAAAAAGCTAACGTTTGGCTTTAAACGACTGACGCCTAAAAGCTTAAAAATGAACACGTGGGTGCATTTAATGTCGTAGACAACGAAGCAATAAAACCTCTGTATGCAAAAAAGATTTTATTTCAGGCATCCAACAAAAAACCCATTAAAAAAAACCAGAAGTGCAAAAAAAAAAAAAAAAAAGAAGCTGACTCATTTTCAGGTCTTAGGACTCTTCCCTGCAGATCTCGATGGCCGCCGTCAGAGGCAGTTGCTGTTATCTTCCTGATTGCATTCCCTAATTTCTCTCCAAGAACTCTGTGTTGGCATGTCTTTGTAGCCTCTGCACAATGCACCATACAAATAGGGACAATGGTGCACACTTTCGCTGAGTCTCTCTCTAAAGATTCATCCTGGTGCACTTGGTTGTACATACAAAACAAAAGGAGAGAAGTTCAAACTCTTCCTACTTTTTCACCTCCGCACACAGACATGTTTGTCAGATGGAAAGTTACAAAAACTTCTGAATATTGAGCCCTTTACTCTGCTACTTTTGGGGTCTTGCTCCTATGATAATAGCAGGAAATGGTAAATGGACATCGGCCTTTTTATAGTGTGGTGCTTTCCTACCTGAAAAAACAAGGCACTTTGCTTGATTTGCCTCTCATTCACGCACACACACACACACACACTGGCCTGACCATTGGGAACAATTAGAGGACACGAGGACATGTAGACGGGAGGAGTCAGGGATCAAACTGGCAGCCCTGCAGCGACCAGACAACCTGCTCTCCCTCAGTCGCAGCTGCCCGAGGCACGACTGTATCTGTGCACTGTAGGCCTTGCTGCACATGAGAACAACAGGTAGAAAGCAGCTCGTGATTTATTGTCCTTTACCTGACCTCGTGGACGACAGCGTGTCCCACCCAGATTTGCAAAACCGAGATGGATTTCTCCTCCGGCTCACAGATGCACGTACTTGGCTTAAAGTAATTGAAAGTGTATGAATATGGATTTCTGTTTGCATGTGTAAACAGGGCCACAGTGAACTTTCACCACAGAGCAAATCCCTGCACAGAACAATTTGAAAAGCTTCAAAAAAAATAAGCCTTGTGCATTTAGAGTTGGCAGTGTGCTGCGAGTGTGAGCGGCACCAGAAGTATCACTTTGCAGTGGATGATATAAATTCCCACACACTTCACATTGCACCGACAAAAGGTCTTTTTTTTTTTTCCCGAAACACCATGTTGTGATGGCTGAAAACAAAAAGCACAAACACCCACAGGAAGTCGTATCTGGCTACACAAGTCAAGTCTCTCCGTCTCTTTCTCCCCTCTGAGTGATATCCTGGTTGCCTGGCAGAGGTTATAGAGCAACATCTGCCAGGCCCGACCTGCCTCTGCTCTCTACCATCCCCCTCCTGTCCAGTTCTGGATTAGAGATGGCCTAAGCCCCCCCCCTGCATGCCGCACTGCATGGATTAACTCTTAGAGAAGCCGCACTGCTGTCACACATTAACCTGCAATCACAAGTCTGTAGTGCAGCGGACACAGAAAGGCTGGTTGGAGTGAGAGCAACATGTTATTCGGAGCGAGCTGCAGCCGGGACAAGTTCAGAGGCAACCGAAGGCTAAAACAGAGAGCGTGTTCTCTGAGACCGTGTGTCACACGCACCCGCGACGCAGGTAGCGGCAGCTTTCATTCTGGCGCTACATTTACTTGCGTCCTCAGCGCGGCTGCAGACTGTCGTAGCATCTGTCCATGAAGATGTTTGCTGGGAGCCAAAAATGGTTTTGCGTGATGTGGAAATCTCTTGACTTGTTATTGCTCCAGTAGCTGTGCATGCATGTTAATAATATCCATTATTATTCATCCACTCAAACCTGTTAGATTAAAGGAATGACATTCAGCAAAGGCTTTCTCAAAGGAGCCTCCCCTCTGTGATGGAGGCAGATATGGACACACACACACACACACACACACACATCTTTATGCTTTGGAAATTAACCCAAAAACCGACAGACAAACAATATGCTCGCACAATTGGAACTTGCCTGTCTTGCCACCAACCAATACATGAGCTCACAGATGCAGTGAGACTCCGCTGAGCGCAAAACTGCGACTAATGTGAAGCTTCAGCGAGAAGCCATGAATCATTCAGCCCCGCGAGACCGATCGACAGTATAGACCGAGCACCCTGTAGACACGGGGAATATGAAAAATGCACACGTACACACCGGCTGACACACACATGTAATCATTTGTTGCAATAAAATCGTACATATCATTCTTTCAGTTGGGGGAGAGCCGTGGAGGAGGAGGAGGAGGAGGAGGAGGGGGGAGCTGTATTCTTCGCAGCAGCAACAGTTGGCTGTCTGAGAGGGAAAGAGTTAGCTGCAGCACAGAGACGCACACGGGGACACACAACACGCATGCACACACGTACACACAGGTGATGGGAGATGGAAAGAGATGGAAAGAGATGGACGAGGGAGCCGAGAGAAGAAAAGGTGACAGATAAAGCCACAAAGCCACACGGCTGGTGGGATGCCTGGCAACCGGTGGCAAAAAAATGGAGATGCAGTAATAAGAGAGGGAGAGGGAGAACTAAAAGGGATAGACGCACACACGGAGACGCGTTGGAAAACACAATGGAGACGACAATCATCACTCACTGGAGTCATCAGAGTCGTATCCCTCCACGTCGGGCTCCTCGTCCCTCTTGGTGGCCTGTAAGGAGGCGGAGGCTCCGGCAAAAGCCCGGTCTGGTTTATCCTCATTGGGGCGGTCACTTTCGGCAGCGGCGGTGGCAGAGGTGGTGGCCGAGGAGGCGGAGAGGGCAGAGCTCGGGGGCCCGGCGTGGCCCACCTGGTGGGGCGCAGCAGGGGGGAGGCCCCGCGGGTAACGGGGGAAGTAGTCTGAGATCTGCTTGATGGGCTGGATGGGGCCGGGGCACACGTCAATGGCCATGTGCTCCTGGATGCTGATGGTGGGTTTCTCGCCTTTGCGTTGTGTCATGCATGCGGTCCAGCCCGACTCCCAAAACCAAAAAAACTGAGAAAAAAAAAAAAAAAAAAAAAAAAGGAAGATGAACAGACCCGCCCCCCCCTCGTCCTCCTCCTCCTCCTCCTGTTGCTTCTGGGTGTTGACCTGGGTGGGTGCTGATGGGCGGACACGTCCAGGTGATCTGTGGATGTCACCACACGGGGCTACATGGAGAAGTGGAGGCTGCTGCTGCTGCGTCTTCCAGTGCCGTCCTCAGACCCCGACCATGCTGTCTGACAGCCTCACACACTACTACCTACCCTCCCGCGCTCTCCTCTCCTCTATACCCCACACTCTGCCCACGTCTGCGCTGCCTATCTGAGAGAGAGAGAGAGAGGTGTGTGTGTGTGTGTGTGTGTGTGTGTGTGAGGGAGAGGGAAGGGATTAGAGAGAGAGGAGGGAGGGATCAGCTGATGTCACTGCCTAGCAACCGAGCGGTAAACAGGAACCGTCGGGCCGAGGTGCTTAATTATGATATTAACCTCATCCATCTGTCAGTGGGAGGGAAGATCCAGCGCTGCGCCAGACTCATGCACGTGTGCTTCCTTGAGTGTGTGTGTGTGCGTGTGTGTGTGCCTCTGGTGCTATGTTAACCTGCGTTGATGTTTTTTTGTGTCGGTGATTCACGTCAAGGATGTTTTTGTACCTGAGTACTTTTTAATTGCACACATGCAAATTGACAATTTGAGCACAGTTTGCGTCACAACTGCTTCCTGATCTGTGACGTCAGTAAGTTCATAACTCTTCCGTGACCCAACCCTCGACACCGGGGGCCACTCGAGGTAAAATCCCCCCCAAAATGGCCCCTTTCCGCTCCCTCTTTTCTGAAATCACGCCCTGACTTTTCTTTTTTTTTCACTGCCCTCGCACACTAATTAACACACATTCCTTCATTCATCCTTTCATTCAGGAACACTTGTCCGTTTAAATGCACAGACCAGTTTCCCCGTTTACCAATTATGCGCCTCGATGTTATCGCACGTTTCTTAATTGCATGCCTCTCTCGCAATTTTGTGGTTGTCGGTGGAAATCTCGGCTGGAAACTCGTTTAATATTAACATTTTTCTCCACTGTGCATGGATGTGGAAGACACTGAGATTGTTGTAATTAACTACGACACCACGTAGTCTGTACTACATCTGTGCCAGTAGAATTACCAAGTTATCCTCTGCTGCCAGTGGGACTGCTGAAGACACACATGCGGCTTTAAATTCAAAATCCTTCATGTCATTAATTTATATTCCCTACATGTGAATAGCAAGTGCTCAGCGCGCTGCCTGTTGCTCACATTGCATAACAAAGAGACTCGCAGCGTCTCAGGAGAGCTCTCACCTCTGCAGCAGCTCCGCCGTCACATTCACAAACAAACATGTCGACGCTGAACAGATGATGCAGCACCCTCTTGTGTCGGCTGCCAGCAGCAAATTAAAGCTTTATGGAATTGAAATTCTTTTAAAAACTTGTTTCATGAGCTAATTTGACACAAGATGAAGAGATTTGAAGTCCGAGCTCGTGCACGTATTGTCTCCCACGCAGTCTAAACGAACAGGAAAACATCCTTTATGTGATAGAAGCCACGTCCTCCTCCACGAGCGGGCATGGCGTCCCCGCAGGATCCACGCTGAGGGTCTCCCGCCTGCCATCAAGAGGCTGAAGAAGAAGAAGTCGTTTTGATAAACAGCGAAACGTCAGATCCGTTGCTTTGGAATCGAGAAATCCCCAAAAGACTTGGATAAGGAGTCGTGTTTGGACATAGTTAGAGGCAATTCATCAGGCAGAAACGGAAAATATTCTTCGGTGATTTATTGTCAAATCAAACAAGAGACTTTCATTCTGGGGAAAGTTTTATTTTTTTCTAAGTTTGCAGATTAAAGGCCTGTGTACGAGTCTTCAGAGGGATACAGTTAAAAAAAACGATGCTTGTTAGTGAACAATGCATTGAGAGATGGCAGTGCGGGACTCTCTCAATGCCCAGCCACTCACAGGCAATTATCTGGAATAAGCAGAGAGTCAACAGTGAGAGTGGAGCACCGGGAAACCCTTTCGAGGAAAACGGCGAGACTGAAGAACCCCCGGGCGTCCGCTGCCTGACAAACAGCATCAGCACTGTGACATTTCAAATCACTTTTAGATTGTTCTTTGGCAAACTTGGTATTTTATTCATTTTCAATTTAGATTGTGCGACAAAGCTTTATAGGGACGACCAAAGAAACCTCAGTGCTGGTGTTATCGACGGCTAAACTCCGTCTTCTCCCGACATCAACATATTGTAAGTGCGCTTTTTGCCTCCAGTGTAATATGCATTTAAACCCCCCCCCCTTCCTCAAATTGTCATATTGTACTGCAAATGACAAGCTCAGCTCAATAATTCTTTATGCTTACATTATATTGTTTGTACCATTTGTCCGTCTATCATGAGTGTTTTCAATAAAAATTTAAATAATTTGTATTTATATCGCATTTTTCTGAGCAAAGCCGGAGTAGTTTAGAAAACAGAAGCCGTATATAAATGTATGTTTCTTAACATCAACCAATACTGGTTGTCGCCAACATGCAATGCATGCTGGGCAATGTGCACGGCGGGAGTCTGTCATTAATTCATCGTTTTGATTCTGAAGCAGGAGTCGATTCCCCCCCTGCAGCAGTGTCAAATGTCCACCACAATATCTCCACGACTATATGTCGCTCTTGTGCTTCCTGCATGGATCATTTCTGTCCTTTGTGACCAGAGATGGTGTTTTAAAAACAGCTTCATACAGCCTCCAGCTCCCTTTTTAAAAGAAGTGCACTCCCCGCGGTGACTCATTGACAGTTTCGTCATGAAGCGCCCGGACCGATCTCTCCCAAAAGGAAAATGAATGTGCTGGAGGTCCAGAGGCGTCGATACAAAGCACCTCACTATGAATACTCTGCACACTAAATGTGCCACCCGGGGCAGACGACTTCCCCTCTGAAACACAACCCGCCTGGTGACCATGTTTTCTGTGGGTAATGATGCACGCCAAACTACTTCATGTTGGATACTGATGGCATGTGCTCACCTCATTGGAACTGTAGCTGTTGAATAACAGGAAAAAAAAAAAAAAAACCTTGTCTTTGTTAGAAATAATGAGGTGTTCACCATTTTTGTACAGAAAGTTTTGTTCATTTTCCTGAAGCGAGGGAATAGGTCGCATTCAGTTCTGCATTTATATTCACACAATGTCCTTATTGCCACTGCTGTGAGACAATAGTGTGTCGAGATGATTTCACAAACTGGATTCTTCACAGTAATCCTGTTTACGTGACAGGATTACTGTTTACTGACGACTGTTTCTTAAAGGGATAGTCCGGATGTTTTGCGCCGTGTGTGTGGGTCACTGTATCAGCTGCAGTGGAGAAGCAGACAGGAAGTACCGGCAGGAAGCTAAACAACGTATTTTAGACACATTAAAAAAAAAAAAAATCAATATCAGTTTAAGTGTGAGCTATATTTAGAAGATTTTTACTGCTTTACTTTGCCATGTGACGGCTATACAGTCTACAGGGACCTGCAGCCGCTATCTACGCTCTCTTCAGAGCCACCAGACTCCTCTAAAAGAAAAATACATAAAATAAAAACACATCATTTCACCTCGCAGGACGCAGGAGTGCTGGTCTACACTGCGTTCTGGTAAAATTATGTGTTTTTTTCATGGAGTCTGGTGGCTTTGAAGATAAAAACGGGGAAAATATTTTAAATACAGCGTACATTTAACCTGATTTGTGTGTCTAAAATACGTCTTGCTGCTGCTGGACGTTGTTTAGCTTCCTGCTGGTACTTCCTGTCTGCTTCTCCAAACTGCATCTACTGTCGCTGATACAGGAAACAAACTTTCCCTTTTTAAGTTCTGCGAATCAGGAGATAATTGGTGAAACTGCAGCTTTATGGGATTAACAAAAATACACGGTTTCCTCTCGCACCACTGCTACATGTGGTCATTCGTTAATATTCTCAGGCTTGTTGCAAAAAAGAAGACGCAGCACGTCCCCAGAAGATGGAGATCTTCCTCGTCGGGTCATCGTCCGGATGTCTCGGGAACGCCTAACGAACCTGAAACCTGAAGCTGCTGCATGTGGAACGCCTGCCCTCCCGTTGCTAAATGTAGTCCAATTTACCCAGAGTCTGGTACTCGTTGCAGCATCTTTCCAATCAGAGCGTGCAGGTGGAACAGCGTACAATACAGATAACTGCAGGAAGGCAATCAGCAAAGAAAGCTCCACATCCTACAAGCCGCTGCGAATGACAGATACGGACAATAATGCGGTCCGACACACACTCTTCCTTCTTGGCATCGCGGATTTAATCGCATCAGAACACATTTCAGTTGTGCCAAGTTAAGCCTCTGAAAGTGCACGGAAGCATCAGCACTAAAAGATGAGAGCAAATGACAACGCTTCGCTCGAGGTTTAAGTGTTTCTTTTAGCGAGAGCAAAACGACGTGACGTGAAAATCACCGAAGAGGGGAAAATACACCTGTGCCCAAACAAAATGGCCGCGTAGGGTGAAGTCGCCGCAGCGAAGTATATGACTTTATTTTGTTCACGTGCATCCCCGTCCTAACTTGCTCTGTGTTACCTGCATCCAGCACGGCTGCTTCGCCCACAAATAGCAATTACAGTGCATTTATGTAAAAGAGAATTAGAATAATAATTTCTCTGCAATTTTCACACTTTGCAAAGTCATCCAGTGGGCCACTGGGCAGTTTGGCGGGCCGGTTCTGGCCCCGCGGGTCGTATGTTTGACACCCCTGATCGGGCATATTGTGACAGGATGTGTCGTCTCTGTATGTCGGACGAAAACAGGGAAAAGTTTAAATGAAAAGTTTCTCTTTATGTCAGGATTTTGGTGAAATTGGGGTAATAATTCACCACGCGAGCAGACTTACCCCGTTCCGCAAGCCCATTCATTTTAATTGTCACTTTCATTTTCAATATATTCGGCCCATAATGCCCCGGGCCTGTGCACTCTGATGTCTCCGGCGTCTGTCGCCGTCTTTACTTCCTCCTCGGCTGCAGACTTTCCTCCTGCTAAATAACGGTTAACAAGCAGCTTTCAGTCGTAAAGCGGGCTTTGTTTACACCGCTGTTAGTCCGAGCGGGAGCGTAAATGAACAAAAAAGGATAAACAATCTCTGTGAAATTGCATGCCATGTCTGGAGAAATCTGATTAATGCTCTCCTAACAAGCGCTCCGAGGGGACTCCGCGACTCCCGTCACCCAGAAATTTAGTGTAAATGAGGAAGTCAAGGGTAAGAGTGACCTTTTCAAATATGCTTGTTCATAATGGCCTTAGTGACGCCTGAAATGTTGGCAGCACGCGGCTCTGGCACACACAAATCTTCCGGCTCGTGCACTTAAGTTTCAGCTCTGCAATGCTCCTCTAATGACAGAAATGCCACCTGTGGAACTGGACTGAAAAAGAAAAAAAAACCCAAATCAAGCCTTTAAAACTTTAGTTTAAAACTTAACTTTCTCCGCTTTGCAATATGAGTTTTTAAAAACACTGATTTTTATTCTCCCAGCGTCCCTTTCAGTAGAGCAGATCAACAGTACGTGAAACATTGAAGGACGGTGTTTGAAAAGTGAAGACATTGCTGCTCAGACTCCTTTTGTTATATTATAAAACGTCTTTCAGGGACAAACTTACAGCTCAGGAAGGACACAGAGTCTGCAGACTGAGACGCTACGGGCCTTACGTCTCAGATAAAACACTCTCACACCAACATGTTTAAGTGTATCGTTGGTTTTTTTTACTAGATTCAATGACAAACCAGCAAATGCAATATTTTCAGGGTCCAAGCATTTTCACTTCTGCTTGAATTCAAATCGAGTCTCCAAACATCCACCGCCTGTGGCAGCTGTGGCAGCTGTGGCATCTGCGGCATCTGCCCCAGTCTGCAGCCAGTTAGCAGAAATGCCTTCAATAAGAGGATGTTGAAGGGATCAATAAGCCTGTCGCTCATCTATGCGTCTGCTCTTCCTGCCCTCTGCTGGTCACAACACAGACTTTCTGCTTCAGCAGACAAATTCAATTTTAGTATCCGCAGGGGAAGCTTTCCTTCCACGCTCCTGCTCCCTGTGATCCTGGAGGAAATGAAATGAATTACAGTGTGGAAGACGGTGGCATGTGGCAACATCTGCCTAATTGATGCAACTGAGCAATCAGCCGCCACACCTGCTTCTTATTGGCTGTGGTGGCGAGCTGCTCCTCCGGATGCCGCTTTGAAACAGAAAATGTGCCTTTTTTTACTCTTAAATTAGAAAAAAAAAAGGGAAAACTCTGCTTTAATATAAAATATCGGTGGATTTCCTGGTTACAGATGAGATTTACACCTTTTTTTTTTTTACCCAGGATGCAACATTGTGTGTGTTTTTAAATAAATCAAATGTACCATCGTGTATTTAAGGGGACACACAACATTTTTACTAATAGATATCACTATTAAACTTCTACAGTTCATTACTTACATTTAGATAATTATTTTTTGTATTACAAGTTTTCTGAACTTTTATGTTTTGATATGCAAATGAGGCATTATCTTATTAAATATGTGCTAAAATGAGGCATTATC
>CALSCE010009376.1:8038200-8050700 GCA_943593645.1 Bovichtus variegatus
TGGTGTATGTAAGAGCTACTGAAGTGGAGATTTCTGCCTCAGAGTCTGAGAAAAAGCTCCTTTAGAGAAAAGCTCCTTTAAAGATATGATTGTAAAATTCATACATTTTGTACACACTACAGGTGAATAGGCTCAAAAATGTAACTAATAGATAAACATGAAACTTCAGTTCATGACTCACATTAACACAATTACTTTTTATATTACAAGTTGAATTTGTTTCTCCACTAAGTCTGAAAGACGACATCTAAAAGCTCATGAGACCACAGTGAAGCTCTTCCTTGTACTACCTGTGTTGCTGTTTCCTTGCTCCACACACCTTGGAAGTAGATTAAGTTGAGCCAGAAGTCCCTAGTCCACATCTATGAATATTATCTCATCTTTGGTTTTTTTTCTCCTTCATAATGGCAAATTGAAAACGAGACATCATTTTGGCTCCCGCGGAAAAGCTGCGATGAGGAAATAAGATTGGTTTGTAGACACGCGTGTTATTTACCAGGGGGCCGGAGGCGGCGCGGGGGCTGGATATTTCCTCTCCGCTTGTGATTTTCCGACCTCTGATCATTACATTACATTGCCGGTGGGGAAACTCTTCCTCCCCTCGCTGGTATGCGTTTCATTTAGTCATGGTATTAACATTTTTGCAACCTTTGTTTGCTCGAGAAAGCTATTAGTGAGCCTGAATGCTTTAAGTCACATCCTGCTTTGCACCTGAGAGCCGCCCGGTGTGACCACAATCATCTTCTTCTAGTTGAGAGACGAGCAGTGTGTGTGTGTGTGTGTGTGTGTGTGTGTGTGTGGGGGGGGGGTTTCCTTGCTCGAGGCGGTGGTTACTGTGAGAGGCATTCACTTTCCCACACACACGGGATGCTTCCAGCTTGGTTGAGCCACTGACCGACGAGGCTTTTGATTTCCTCTGTTAGACTGTGCAGTGTTGTTTTCAGGCCACGAGGCCTATAACACCTTACATTAGCAGCTTTTATTGGAACCACTGTGAAGATTACAGTCGGTTAACAACCTCGTTTACTAGAAATTAAGTTCATATGCTGCTAATTTGCGGTTTGAAATAAAAGTTACATCGCCCATTTTACATATTCCATCAACATTACGAGGATATGTTGTTAATTAGCGCATTTGTCAAGACACAGAATGTGGAAACTTAAGGTTTTTAGCTAAATGTCCAGTGTTTGTCCACAGAAAGTTGCAGGGACACCTCACTCCCCTCTTGTAACACTCGGGGAAAGTATTTTCGCATGACATCATACACCCTTGATTTTCGGGTCAAGAGGCTCTGGCTAAATCGACATTCCCGTTTTCCCCTCGTGGGACCCACGTGACATTTGGGTTTCACAGCTTATCCACTGCTTGTGATGCTTTTCACATAAAAACAGCAGCAGCGGCCTTTGGTCTATTGTGGTGGAGGTCTATTGTACGCCGGTGCTTCATAGCGCCGTGGCCACCGCGCCGCCAGCGTGGAGCTTTCTGAGAGGAATGCCTCGGCGCTGTCGGGAAGGAGAAAAGGATATCTTTGTTTCACATTTTTCTTCATATCACTGTCACACAAAACACACGGCTTTTAGTTGTTTTGTTCCCATGGTGACGGGGTTACACAACTAGCTGCCAAATCACCATAACAACAAGCTAAAAAAGGTTCGTCGGGAAAAGCACTCGCTCTTGGACGAGTGGAGGCTTAAGAGCGCCAGATCTGGATTCCAGCACGGTGTCTGTCCCCCAGTAGCAGATTAAAGAGACATACGATAAAACACTGGGAGACGAGTGATCCGGTGCAGCTTAATATAAAGAATCATAACATGCAACGTGATAATCGTAGTGCGAGGCCTTTAGGACTAAAACCTTCGTGAGCTAAACCGTTGTTGTGACTCCGCTCGCACAGTTTCTAAACACATGTCCGTGGAGCTGAATGTACAATAGAGTATTAACAAGGTTTAAAAGAGTCATTTTTAACTGACATACAGTATCCGTATGTTTGCTTGTCCCCTGCATGACCCAACTCTCCAAACATCCACTTCTCTCTGGAAATTGAGTGTCAAATTCCCTCAACTGAACATCATCCCGTCAGACAACTCGACATCAGTGTCCATCATAAAGTCTCCGAGCGGAGAATCACCGCCCCGCGGACGTTTTCCCTACAAGGTATTCCTCCATAAATCGGTTTTAACTAGTATCGCTCCATTATAACATCACCAACCAGTCTGCAAATTGTTCTGAGAGATTAATTCCCATAAAGGGTCTTACTTCCCAGAATAAACTGCCTACTTAGTGACGACAGTTGATTCTGGGAGTCACTGCTGCGATGGCATATGACATATTTAGAAGACGACATTTGGCGTCGCGGGGGGTCACGTCACTGAAGGGGCCGCGACACAGACAGCTGACGAGGGAAACGTGTCCAGGAAGTGCGATGAGCAGCTTCTAGAAGGTTTGGTTGACAAGGTACCACAACCTCCAGATGAATCCTATTGTACTTTTCAAGTAGAAATGAATTACAGTGAGGTGCGGTTGGAATTCCCAAAGTTTCTCAAATATCCCAAAACTATCTGCATGGCCAGATACCACCAGAGGTAGAAAAACACCAATGTTTCAAAATAAAAGCTTTTCCTACCAACATGTGTTTCAGAATAAGGTCTGTTCTTCACACGTATGTAAAAGAGTTGGTGCATCGCCATGAGAAAGCTCCAGATCAGGGCTTAAGACGGGGCATTTGTGTGACGCGGGATAGTAATTCTGAGGATGTGATTTGAATGAGACACTCAAGTCAGAGGATACTATTAATATTATTTCACAACACTTTGACTCCATCTAAACGGAGCTGTAAAATGCGATTCCTCATCTCCTGTTAGAGCCTTTAAGGGCCATTCTCTGAAGACAAAGCTGATTTTTATGTGCATAATATCACACACTCGCTGCAAATCTGTAAACAGTTCTCAATTCATTTGTTGTGACACTGTGATTGAGCCCAACAAAGATGTGATTTGGAGGCCATTTATTCCTTGTAGTGTTAAATATACCTCGGTGAAAATGATGAAAGAAAATATCAGCCCGAAGCTCCACAGAAAGGAAAACAATGTGGAAATAAATTTTTCTTATTTGGATCAGTGTAAAGGTTAAGGCTTCATCCACAAAAAAACATGGCTGTTAATGGATAGTTGTGCAATTTTGCATATATTCTGCAATTCTTCCCTCTTTTTGTTTTGTTACTCCCACATTGGTATTGATTTCTGCCATTATTCAACAAATCTAAAGTGTCAGAGGATAACTTTATAAAACCAGAACGCATTCATAGACAAATCATGAATAAACAAATGCTGAAATACAGATTGAATAATTCAATAAAGTGCTCAAAGACAACGATAATCATTTAGGACAAAATCTAATTTATTGCCTTAATTAACAGTGACAGGCATCTTCTTTGACTTGGGGGGGGGGCGAATAATAATGTGCAGGTGGTGGATTAAAAGTAGTGAATTACAGAGAATTGAGTTTCGATATAAAAAAGGTTCAGGAACAAAGTGTGAGAGTGGGACACAATAAGAGTTATAAAGGCGTTTTTCTATATATATATATATATATATATATGTATATAGAAAGGACTGCAGATATTATTTGCAGAATACATTGATCATAGATGATTTTGCACTGTACGGTTCAGAAAAAGTGAAAACAGCTGAAAGTTGCTTTTTTTCATAGTAAGTCCAACGAGAACGACTTTGTCTCGCACTGTATATGTGATACATCATTTTCTAAAGAGACACTTAACCTTGGTAACTCAACACTAATCTTATATTTACAATGTTACGAGTCCTGCTGCAAAACGGAGGGAACAACCTAATGGATCGCTGGAAGTGTGGAACCAGAAGGAAAGCGTACGAACAGGTGGAGGTGAAAAATAATGCACCACCTCTGCATAATTCATCGTGGAGAAACAGTTCTCCTCACATCAAAATAAACGGAGGTTAGATAATACATTTTAAAGTATGCATCCTTCATTTCTTCATTTGATCTCTGCTCTGCACTTCTTGTATTTTACCTTAAAGAAAATAATATTTCCACGACTATCTTCAAGACAAAAAGTGATTTAATCTGACGTCCATCTACCTCATGTCCTCATGCGTTGAGTTGTTCTCCGTGTCTCTGAATGTTGTTTGAGCAAACTTTCTCTAAAAGCGTCACATAACTACTGTTGTATAATTGCTCAGAATTTCCCAGTGACCCCTGACACCCTTTGTAAAGGCTGACATGATAGACTAATTGCATTGTGGGTGCGACGTACACGATGTGCCACTGAAATATATCTCATTTATACAGCTCTAATGATGAGCTGTGAAGACACAGAGCAGGGTTACACACTTATAGTCGCTGATGGAAACCCCAGGCTGTGCTGATGTGAGGATGCATCCACGTTAAAGAACGGGGGTTTCCAATCCCTTTGTGGTTCCAACTTTATTGTTTCCTTGCTTCAAATGGGGCGTATAAAAGGAAACAATTCAAAGTCAGCGACTGAGAAAGACTTCCTGATCTTTCTTCAGTGATTTGGCAGATAAAAGGAAACAAGTGGTGAGATTAAATATTCACGAAACCCTAAATGTGGAGGCATATGTTTTATTGATTGAGAGCAGAGAACAATAGAGTCTCAGGTTGTTTTGTTGCGTTTTTTTTTTTATACTTTAAAAGCACTCGGAGAGTGAATCGAACTTATACGCACCGAAGAACAACACGGCGGAAGCGGGGAAAGTGACGGAGTCGTCCCTCCAGAGCCATTTCTCTGCTACGCTACAAAGGCTAAGGTTAACACTCTGCTCGAGAGGCTAATGGAATGCATTGGAGCTCTCCACTTAGAAGCATGTAGTGCACGCCGTCTGGGGAGATATTACGGGTTTGAAAAATGAATAGGAGGGCAAAGAGACTGTTTGTTTAGGGATCAAACAGCCAAGACAAAAGAGTCGGAGGATGACAAAGAGCCTTGCCAACGTGGACGCTGGTTAAGTGGATGTCGTGAATGTCAGATTGAGCATTGTTCTCTAATGGACCTTGAGAGGGAAGAAGTCTAGGCTTTTGTTTTCAGACCATTAAACGGGGCATAGCCTACCTGAGCAGCTTCACAGGAGACTGTAAAGATACTAATGGTTGCTTTGCAAGGGAAAAATCCATGAGGGGAAATTCTCAGCGTGGGGAATTTCCACCGTTTGGCTGAAAGAGCTGCTTCCACTGTTCCAAGACTGGCGTTCTAATCCAGGCGCAAAACACCTGCAATGACTTCATGTTTTTCTTTCGCTCGGTTTTAACAAGGACCGGGTATCTGTGATGACTCCTGTGGTGTCATCTTGAGCTGTGATTCACTGGCACTCTCTCCGCAGGTGATCGTTAGAGCAACTGGGAGCACCTGAGGGTGCCGCGGGGAGGGTCATGGGAAGGACAAGTGTCCACAGCCGAGTGTTATTTATCATCTCCTGCGTGTCAGTCTCCATCGTATGCTGGGCTCTACACTTCTGGAGCAGAGATGTGTGTTATGTGTGGATTTAGGTTCTGGCCAGATTCCCAAAACCTGTTGTGTTTTTGAGCCGTTCGTCGCTTCAGCGCTTTTGTATGTTTGGTTGGTAGCGAGGAGTGTGTTCCGATTAAGCTGTTTGCGCGACACAGGCGCTGAACACTCATTTATTGTGGAGTCGGGGCTGCCTCAGACAGAAACAGGGGATTTTGTGCTGATGCAGGGTATAGAGCTGTGTTCAATTCCTGTGCTGCGCCATAATATTCTGCAGGGTTGTGAGCTGGTGCGGGGCATTTTTGCTGTCGGGGTGCACCGTGAATAGCCACCTTAGGATTTTGGGCGAAGACCTGGCTGGTAGTGCTTTGTGAGCAGACGTGCTGCAGTCAAGCCGCTATCGTCTGCTGACCCGGATGAGAGAGGTCGGAGTGATCCAGGGCTTTTTCCAGCCTGCGCTGCACTGTGTGCACAGAGCTGAGCGCGTCTGATGCCGACCCGCCTGTTTTGGGGCGTAGTAAGGTTGTCTGATCTCCCTCCATCTGTTTAGAGGCAGGAGTGGTTGAAGAGTCAAAGGGCTCAGGGGTCCAGGAGGATTTGATGTAGTTGGACGTGAGTTTTCAGGTTGCTGTGTGGAGTAACTTCCGTGTTGCCATGTTGCAAACAGCCCATGTGAGTTGTGTGTATCCGGGGGGTGAAGTAGACCTATGACCGTGTTGGAGAGCCTGCTACGCTCCGTCCCGGTCCAGTCGTTTGCCAGCTGTTTGACTGCAAAGTGGTGCGAAGAGAATTGGAAGTTCCCCAGGCTGAGTCACTCCTGCACTTCCCTTCTGCGTGTGAACTTTCGAGTACTGACCTAAATGTATTGTGCATTGAAAACTGTCAAGTCTCAAAGCTGAATTACTTGAACACTGAATACTACTACATATTTACTCAGATATTTCCCCAAGCCGAACAAGTCTGAGATAAAAACACGCTGGATTTATCCACAGAACGCAAAAGTGACACCATAGTGTGCATCTCAACCCCGGTGTGGTACAATGGATCAAGATGTTTCCAACCAAGTTGACAGCACTCTGCCAAACACCAACACGTCATTGTACCAGCGGCGGCTAAAAAAAAAAGTGTCAAGGCTGCTGTTCACAGGAATGTGTCCAGGTTGCCAGTGTGTGCTTCCTACTCTAGATATGAAGCCTCTCCTCTGCGCCGCAGTCAAAGGCGTTGAATAAACAGTGCTTGCAATTTTGTCAAAAGGATTACTCAGTCTGCGGATTGCTCTATCACAACTCCCTCTCTGTCACGATGATAAAACATGGGAATGGGAGATTAGCGGTGGCAGTGTTACTTGTCCTCGGCCTTCTAAAAGAGCTGGCAAAAGGAACGGAGAGCAACAGAATGGCCAGACACAGCACACACATCGAAGACTTTGTGAGTTGTTAAAGCGCGGGCCGAGGAGGACAGAGCTCGCACTGCGAGCCGAAGACCTCTGTCCATTTTCCAGCTCGCACTCAAAATGCCACAATGCAAATGTAGACTATAATGGTGTGGGGATGCAAGTGTCATATCTAAATGGCAGCAAGGTCAGTCTGCCTGGTCCAGATTAAAAATCTGTGTTTTAACTGTTAGACGGACTGCGGAAAAGGCCAAGAGCTTCACAGTGCAGGCGTATGGCTAAATCCTGGAGGGAGTACGTACAAGTCAAACTAACAAAGTATCAGCACAAAACAATCGTTCGATCATTTTTCGGCCAGCACTACGATGTATAAGAAAGCTTCCCACTGGCATCTGATAACAATATGTCCGTGTCCTCGTGTAGATTAGATCAATCCCAATAAAGTTGTATAAACACGAGACAAAGGGCATGAAAACGTGTCTATTATACGTGTGGTTCCTCAATCGAGGATCATTTATTGTCATTCTACAAGCCAAATCGATACCAATGTGGCAGTAACAAAGCCATGTGATGGGAAAAATCGCAGGATATATGCAAAATTGCACAACTATCCATTAACATCCATGTTTTTTTCGTGGAGTGCAGTTGTAGCCGAGTCCATTTATGCTACACGAGGAAAAAAAATTTAGCGCATTCCCGCGGTGCATTTTTTTGTACGTGCAGAAATGGAGAAATGTAAACTCTGGGCCGATCGATAACATTAAAAAATCGACATCAGGGAAACATTGACCATCAACTTGGACTATGTCTGAGCACCATTGATGTAAACACAGTCACAAAATATGTCAAATTGATTTATGACACACATTATTCAACCCAAACAGGAAGTGGACATGTTTTTGTTCATTTGTGCACACAGACTCATAGCGCCTGAAGTAACTGCTGCTGTAGACGACACAGTCCCGTGTAATTAGGAGCGCCACCAGGTCAATTATCATTCATCGGCGTGCCAAAAAGAACACATTGAATTAATTGTATTCCTGCTGTCATAACACACAGTATTGGCCTGTTTGGCTAATCCGTTGCCCACATTGAAAAAAATGAATAGATTCCATCCAGAGTAATTTTCTATCACAGATCAATTAGCCACTACCAGCTGCACACACACACACACACACATCTGAGACTGTACCATGGGGCGAGTGAGTAATACACAGCACAAGGTCAGAGTACTGTTGCCCCAGCACTTTGCAAACAATAATTCTGCTCCTGTTATGCAAAAAAAAGTGCTTTGCAAGCTTAATCTACTTGGTCATGGAAAGATTAGCCTCCGCTGTTTCCCCTGCCCATGATAATGAAAACTGGAACACCAGGCAACCAGCCGCACTGAATATAGGACGAGAAAG
Organism: Bovichtus variegatus; assembly: GCA_943593645.1. Lineage (NCBI taxonomy): Eukaryota > Metazoa > Chordata > Actinopteri > Perciformes > Bovichtidae > Bovichtus > Bovichtus variegatus. Next base: position 8,046,500 of record CALSCE010009376.1, read on the forward strand.
CACTTTTAGACGGACTGACCTACATTTGTGCCCTCATGAACCAACCATGTGCCCAGTAAATAACATTCACCTGTGCTTATTGAGCTGCATGTTCTCCTCTGTTGCACTTCACTCCACTTCATTTTCCCTGGGTTTTGTTGCAGCAGTGATGTTCAACACTAGCGTAGTATTGTATGCAGTATTGAATGTTATATTAGTTCATCAATGTTCTTTAGCTTTAGGATTGTGTGTGTTGGTTAAAAGTCAGAGATCCAGTATTTCTCTACAGACTAAATGACCTCATAGTTCAGGACGAACCCACGTTGTTTATACGTTCTTTTTCTTTATTTTTTATTTCTTAAAACCACTTATCTGGATTCAGCTTCTTTAGTTCACGGCAGACAAAACAATTTAATCTCTGCACCACAGTGGAAGACATTCACTTTATTCCTGCGTGTATCGGTGTCATTTATCAGCATATTTCCCTTTTTTTTTTTAATGACTAAAAACTTTAGTTGAAGATGCACCTTCAAACCGAGCTGACAGTGATGGATTAGGTGCTTCTGTTGGATTAGTCCAGCTACTATATCCAGTTTTCTGAAGACTAGGATAAGCGCTAATCTAGCCTTAAAAAGGAAAGCAGAAAGAAAGAAGCAGACAGCAGGACAGACTCGATGCCTGCTACATGATCAATGGTGCAAGTGTACAGTCTCTATAGCCATTAGCTCAAGAGGAAACGTACATAAGTGTGTATTGTTTCATCCATTGTAGCACTAATTGCATTTGTCCTGGTACTCACCTCCATTTAATCATAGAAATGTACCTCCCTCGACAAAACCGTGTGCAATTGACACAACAATCACAGGCCTCCACCTTCCGCAGTTCAGCAGCTGTTGGATTGTCTCGGGAGAAAAAGAAAAAAATACTCAATTTGTCCCCGTCTTTGAGAACTTTATCTCCATATTGATTCTTTTGTGTGGGACAGAAAACTGGTCTCAGCTGTGACAAAGTGAGCGCGGCAGTACAAAGCCGTCAGCCGCCTGACATTAAAGCTACCACGAGGAAAAACAATATTGATGGTGCTCCAGGTGGGACGGTTACAGAAGGTACAGCTGGAGGTGTCTGCTGCAGTCTGTGCTCGCGTCAACATGACCCTCGGTGCTCCAGCCTTTACACCGAGCAGATGGGAACAAAAGAGGGAGCTGTTTGTTGGAATTACAGGGGAGCGCTCATTGACAATCTCCCAGGATGAAGAAGTTGGAGGCAGGGCTGAAGGAGGACGGGTGCATCAATTATTTATGAAACGGCACAGAAGTGAATGAGTGTCTGTGAGGATTTGCGGGCGGCGCTCGGCTGCGACTTCAGATCTGAAATTCTAAATTTAAAATCAGAGCAATAATAGATATTTTTTAAGTATGTAATCATGCTACATTTGCACCCGTACAGATAATTACCATGAGATCCGTCGCGGTGGGTCGACATCATGCTGCTGGCTCAGCTAAATGCAAACTGCCGCTCTGATCGCTGATACAAACAAGTATGTTGCACATTTAAGGAGCTCGTGCAGGAACACCGGGCTCCATAACAGGCTGGGTGCAATACAGCCGACGCTAATCGCTTTGACATTAAGGTAGAATAGATCCACTTATTAAACCGTGGGCTAAAGCGGTGTCAAACACAGCACTAAAACAAATTCATACAGCACACGAGACACTTTTACTGTCAGACTGAGAGCATAGTCTTAAGTACTCGTGGGTATGGAAAATTAATATGTTTGTGACTGGAGCCACAACCGCAATCCTGACGCAGCACAGCACGATATTGAAAAGTGGCTGGAGCAGGATAAAATACGCTCTCGGTAGAAGGAATACAATATCAGCAGGGGGACGTGGGGGTGAGGTGCAATACTGTGGATCACATCATCCTCTTAAAAAGCAGCAGAGAGTCGCCAAAAGACCCCAGGACACTGAAAAGAAAGATAGTTAGCTAATTATACAGCATCCTGAAGACAATTATGAGGAACTCCAAATTATAGGAAAGCAAATATGTATTATCAAGGGGAAATGATGTCCTTTAGGTTGGACTTCTGTGCCACTAGGTGTGAAAAATGACAGAATTGGTATAATTCAAAAGCTATATAGCACCTTTAAAAACAGACGGAAGGCAGAAGCAGGAAATTTAGAAGACAAAGACGAGCAAGAAAGAATTAGAAAAAAAAACACAAAGATTTTTTGTCAAACTACTATTTCCAAAGTCACATAATAATCTTTGATGATCCAAGCTGCAGAGTGCAAATACTATGTGCACTGTGAAGTCACTATTGCTATTGCCCTGCAAAAATCCCAGTTAACTAAAGAATATATTAGCTTTATAATCGTTAAAGAAAACAGACCCTGTTTTTCAAAATGGAAGCTAAAACTGCATCGCAGCATCTGATCTGCATAAGTAATAACCTCAGCGAGAGAGCATTGCCCATGTGGGCTCAAGTGGCTTCGTTTGATGCCACAAAACTGGCCAACTTTGCAAAAGAAAAAGCCTAAAGTAGTGCAACACAAACAGCCTTTTCAACTTGTTGAGAGGAGCGGCTGAGAACTTCCCGTCGGTGCATTTTATCCGCTTGCTAACATTGCACGGAGCCAGCCTCGCTCATTTGGTTTGGCCATGTTTGTTGAGTTTCCCTCTGAACAGAAAAAGGATATTTTCAAAACTCCAAAATGTTCAAAAGCACCAACTGCCTCCACCATGGAGCCCGGGGCTCCTTTGTGGAGCAGAGGACGACATCCAAAGACCCGATCAAAACCTCCGTCTGTCAGGGTGGAAGACGTGGTTACGTTGACGCGGACTCATTTTCTTAAAATGATTATTCTGACTGGCAGCATGTTGGTCCAAAACTTGAGTAAAGACAGAAGCAGGCGGGAGGAAGTGAGCTCTGGCTGCTACTACACCAACAAGACTCAAGAGTTTTACTTTAACGTCTCATCATGAAGTGTTGAGTAGCTCTAGAATAATGACGCCATCGCCGTTTAGATTGGTTCCCTATAAACCTCACTTTACAATGCACTTCAAGGTCGCAAACTCCCTTTCACAATAAAAGCCCCAGCTGAGCGTTTTGCTGAGATTTCCCCAGGTGGCGGAAAACAACTGGAGTAAAGTGAACCGGGCAAAAGAGCAGATCGCCAGGAAATGTTACCAACGTCTCCGTTTTGCAGTTTGTTTGGTAATAAACGCTGATAAAAAGTCATCTGTCTCCACTTTGAAAACATATTTAGATTTCTTCCTGTAGCTTTTGCCTCCACTGCTTCCGCAAAAACCCAATGTTTGGAAGAAGTGGACATGACCATCAGATATGAATATACTATAGATACTCATATCATTCAGATACTGGTGATACTGGTGCTTCACGTCAGTCAAAACCTGTTCAACAACTTTCAGAATAATAACAATCTGCTACACCAAGTTGAGTCCACCGGCACATTTTCTGATCATATCATTTATTCATACATTCCGTATGAAAGTGTTGTGGTCCAAATGTGGTGTTAGTGGGAAAGCAGAGTATTGTGGCAGACTGTTCTGGAAAACGTAGTTGAGATGCACGATCTTGTTCCATTTGATGCCCAATATGTGTGCATATATTAACACATATTCCCACTAATGCAGCCTTTTATGGAAGTGACACAGACGCAAGCGATGGCGTCGCCCTGCTCGCACTGATCACTCACGTGGCGGTGTCTCATTAAAATTACAGACAGATGCAAATATCCATCCATCTCTCCCCATTACCCCCCCCCCCTCTCTCCTGTACACTGTGTGTTTGCTACAATGCCAACACATTGACATCCCTGTTAATTAGCTGTGGGAGTGTGGCCACTTCGCGCTGATTTTTACACGTTTCCAAAAAGCTCGCTGGTGCGAGTGCTGTCGACGGAGCTGTGGATGACGGACACTTTGCTTGCCGAGTGTATCTGCTCGCGTGCCAATGAAAACAATTATTGTCCTTAAAACCCACGGCTCTGCATTCACTGATATACCTGGGTTTAAGAAATGTGTGCATTTAAAAGGCTTAGTACAAGTAATACTTGTAGAGGCATCAGTGATTCAAGTATTGCTGACTTTAATCTTCATCCTAGCTACTGCCATTGTGGAATTACAAATGATTCAGGTGTTCATATTAATGCCTACAGAATAACATTTCATTTAAATTGAAGGAATGTGGTCCTTATAC
>CALSCE010009376.1:8059792-8071424 GCA_943593645.1 Bovichtus variegatus
AGAGAGAGAGAGAGAGAGAGACAGAGAGAGAGAGAGAGAGAGACAGAGAGAGACAGACAGAGAGACAGAGAGAGACAGAGACAGAGAGAGAGACAGAGAGAGAGTCAGAGAGAGAGAGAGAGAGAGAGAGAGACAGAGAGAGAGAGAGAGAGACAGACAGAGAGACAGAGACAGAGAGAGACAGAGACAGAGAGAGAGAGACAGAGACAGAGAGAGAGAGAGAGAGACAGAGAGAGAGAGATAGAGACAGAGACAGAGAGAGACAGAGACAGAGAGAGAGAGACAGAGACAGAGACAGAGAGAGAGACAGAGAGAGAAGTATGATGCAATAAAAGTCCTCGAGCCGGAAGTCGAACAGTGGGCGGTTGTGCGGCAGGTGCATCAAGCACGAGGCCAGAGGGGAGAATAGAGTTTGTATTTTTCCCTTAATGAACTCAATGAGGGCTGAAGTGCTGCAGGTGGATTCCCTCAATGTGCGTTCAATTGTTGAGGTGTTTCATTTGCATGTGAAGTCAATGCAAGTCAATGTGAGTGGACACAAACAGATGACAACCCGCGCCGGGCAACACAAACAAAGGCAACTCCAGGCTAGTTGATAACACTCCAACAAATGAAATGAGTGTATTTTGAGACTGGATGGGAACAACAGAAAAAAAAACGAGTTGGAGATCTGTCAATCTGAGCTGACACACACACACACACACACACACACACACACACACACACAGCTAACTAGCTGCAGATAATGTCTGTACAGTTGCCGTTTGGGGCAAATGAACACAGACCGCAAAATTATGATTATGTTTAATCGAAAAATGCGAGGCAAAAATTAGCTTCGCATTGAGTCCTCTGGCCTAAAAAACAAAACGTGTGACAGACCTGTCCTTTGGTACCCTGGTACCGGGGACATTAGGCCAGCACTGAGAGCCTCACAAAGAGCTACTCTCAGCCTGGGATCCTAAATGGGCCACTCCCTAAGACCATTTTCTGATCTGCCGCATTTATCAAGGCAACTAAAAGTACTCAGGTTGGGAAAAGATCGCAGTTGTCGTGGTCCAACGTGATCCCATTGAAAGGCGTATAAATAGCACGCCACTTTTAAGGCTATCTTTCCGTGTCATGTCTACGCGTTTCAAGCTTTTCACGTGTCATTTAATGCTTCATTCTCATCCCTTCACATAGGGACACACGGTCACATTTTTAAACACGTGGTTGGGGTTTTTCGGGGCACGAACAGCAGCCTCCTGGGTCAAAGTCCTCCGTCCACCCCGTCCTCCTCTTTACATGGACTTTCTTGCTTTTTATTCAATGGTATTGCAATTTGGCGATACCAGGCTGCAAGTCAGAGACTTTGTTGGCCCAACTATGCGCCCTGACTGCCTCCCTAAGAGGTTTTGCGACACAATAAATAGTCACATTACATCTGCCTTTGCTTCTGGGAGACAACAGCCATTCTTTGCATGTCACTTGTCAGGAAAACTTAAAAATAGACTTGTTTAAGTGAATGAACAAACTACTGATGCTGTTGTTTTTCTGTGGAGGACAGTGTCCCCGAAGGGCCGATGGAGCCACATGAATGCACTCGAAGAGAGTGCCATGGCCTGCGACAGTCAGACACGGGACGACACACAGCGAGCCCCGACAAACGTGTGACGTAACAGAACGTACAGATGGACTTTAGATGGTGGTGTTTACACAACGTGAGGGACTGCGCCTAACACAGCGCAGAGCGAAGGGGGGGGGCAATGGGAATCTTTCAAAGCACATGATTTTTGTACATTTATTTTCCAGAGCAGGTTGGCATCACCTTGCATGTCCCCCCCAAAATGAGCCTTGGTATTACACATTACATCAATGACATTCACCGGATTTTCATATAAATGAGATTTTCCCTCATTCATGATGTAACAGGACTAAAACCCAGCCCTGGTAGCAGCCCGACGGCGAATGGACCGCCAGACGGCCCTCATCACCATCCATAAGCCCCGCTGCCTGGATCGCACTCAAACACAAAACTTGGCATATCATAACGAGAAAAAGTTGCATTATTCCGTTTATAGCTGAGCATTTTGTCTGCGAGTGAAGATTCACCAAAAACATTTGCCATCATAGTTCTGTCAAATTAGTTCCATGAAATCCACATAGATTAAATACTCGCACGTCACTGTCCGTCGAGACTGATTACGTTTGATTGTCACATTTGACAAAGGGTTGAAACAACGGCATCGAACAACATTCAAAAAATAAAGTGATTTTCTCGCCGGCAAAACCAATCTCCCCACATGTCAGTGATACAGTACGAAGGCAACAGAAAGGAATGTATTTGAGTTTCCTGCTGGCCCCAGAGGGTTTACCAACACATCTACACAATGCTGCTGCATCATGACACTGACAGACTGACAGGACTGGAATCCAGAAGCTTTTTTTTATTTTTATTTGAGATCTGGATGTTTAGTTCAGAGGTCTCTGTCTTTTCGCCTTCACATTTCACTCACAACACGCCATCTTAAGTAATACTCTGTGACATTTTCAAGTTGTGTAGAAAATATTCTTTAAATAAGGCTTGTAAATAGACTTCTTCCGAGCAGTAGCCCAGGGAAACGTGTCAATATCTGGAGCTATAAATGCCATCGTATTCCAATTCCTCCGACGTCTGCCGAACCCTTTTCCCCCCATGTGGGTCACGTTATTGATCGTGTCTCGAAATGTTCACTGCATCATATTACCCTCCATCTACACATTTGCCTTCGTGCCTTGTGGTTTTGTACTGTACGCTCAATGAAAACTCGAGAACGCTTCACAGGGAAATCTCAACCATTTTTTTTTAGTGGTCATTCGTAACGAGAACAGACGCAACTCATCTGTTGGGCGACTACAGAGCGGTGTAGCGACAGCCCTGTATGTTGATGCATGACGTGCACTTCTGTTCCCATCAACTCTGCCGGCCATCAAATAGTTCTTCTCTCTTATAAGTGAAATAGTCTACTCATCACATTGATATCCGCTTGTCAAAACTGACTTCTGCGATGTGGGTACATTTAAAATGATATCATTTTAAAGTGAAATACATGACACTTCAAGGTTAAAAGCCCACAGGCAGACTGGCTTCATTCTGCTGCAGACGATCTTCTGATGGAGAACTGACAAAATGTTTCTCTCGCTTCGTTGTCAATCCCGTGTGTCCACGTGAGATCAATTAGCTTTGAAAGAGCCACAAGGGCGTAAACTCAAGAGAATCTTAACACTCTTTAAATACTAACAATCAAATGTTCTTAAAACAAAATGTATGATCGTATGATTTTGTTCACGAGTTTCTGCGAAGTTCAGTTTCTTGCATTTATTAGTGAAACCATAAGTAATTACGGAATATGGAAAAACTACAGTCTGGTTTTTCATGGAAGCTGTATGTAGCTACTAATAAAAAAAAAAAAAAAACTCCCAAAATCAACCAGAATGGACTCTTTCTCTTAAACCTGCCCTCCCATGAACACCGGTGGAAAAAACCCAAAGACATTTGGACACGTCACATGTCATGGCACTACGGCTGCATTGCATTTAGGCGAGTCAGTACCCGGCGCCCTGGTGTGCACGCCGACTCAACGTGAAATGAATGGAGCCATTATTAATGTCATTAGTTACACCTGTGCTTCTACTGTCGACGTGTCAAGATGTCTGCAATTATTAATGCACCCTTTCCTATGCAACCCATGGGTGTGTTTAAAGCAACTCAAACGTGGTGAGTTGAAAACAAAACAAAGAAAAGAAGAAGCGGCGCCCCTGCCTCCTCGCTGCAGTCCTTCACTCTCCTCGCGCCTCCTCCTCCTCCTCCACCTTCATCCTCCCCCGGCTGTCAGGATGAGTGTCGGGCTCTTTGCTCTCCCAGATGTTAGCTGGCAGGAAGAGGCTGCATGTCTGTCATCAGTCAGGACAAGTGACAGCCACGTCAGCCGCCTGTCACAGCTGCCGTTCCTCAGGTCACTGAAGGTGTCGCCGCCAAGCGTCCACGCCCAGGCGATGGCGGCAGCCCCGCGGACAGAACGGAGACTCGAGGAGCTCGTGGTGAAAATGTTTAGCCGTGAACCAGAAACCACGACGGGGTTGCAAACATGTCTTATTTAAAAAGCCGTAACGCAGAGAACACCTGGAACAAATGTTTGGCACGTTACAATTAGAAACGAGTTGTAACATCAAACTCAATATAGTTGCAGACAAGTTGTGCTAAAGCCACAGGAAGTAGGACGCCTCTGAAGCACACACAATGCGGAACAGAACAAACGTAATCCTCGAATGCCATGCCAAAAACAAAAAGGATGTAAATGTAAGGACTTCTCAGACATGATGAGCGTCTATTTCTAGGTTTCCAAATAAACACCTAAATTCATGCGGACGAGGACTTATGCACGCTGCCCGCCCACACAGTGACGTCAGCGCCGACTGCTCTGCATACATGTTCCATACAGTAAGTAAGCCGCCATATGTTACAGTCCGACCCTGCAGGGCTTTGATGAAACCATTATTTAAAAAAGGGTTACATCATCATCCGGAAAATGTCGTGACCCACTTTGACTGCAAATGAGTCATAAACCAGAGTCTTGGGAGTAAAGAAAGAAGAAGATTTGAATATCTGGTGCCTCTAGAACGTTCTAGACCCATCTCAGCAGTCCTACACATGCACTCAAACAGAGTTATCTTCTCCTAGTCGCACTGACTTTAGGATTTCCTTAATGCGGACCGAGAATACAATACATCTCCTTATTTCAGAGTGTACAGAACTTAAATACAACTAGTGCAGTGGCGAACAACTTGTCAAACAAATGTATGTAAGTGGGCAGAATCTGCAACCACGTCGAGCCAATATGCCCGTTTGAGTCTTCCCAGTGTTGCACCATCTGTAAAATGTGCATTGCATTCAGTTCGAACACATCCGATAAATGCAGGTACACTTGCATGTATTGGGCTGCATGTAATGGCACAATGAGGGGGTTGAATTATAATACAGTTTGATCTAATTGCTTCCACCTTGTAGCTGCACCAAACCGATTTCAGCTGTGAGATTTATGTCTGGAAACATCAATTAACACTGTGAAATGACCAGATATGCAGCAGACCATTCCAGAAGTGCTCCTGTGATGCAAGCAACATCTTGCTGTGAACGAGGTGATTTGGATATAAATTACACAGGATTTTACAACCGCATAATCTTTGAATTTATTACCTCCGCCAAGGGGGTTTTGTTTTTCGGCTTGGTTTTTCGGTCTGTTTGTCAATTTGTCAGCAGGATGACGGAAAAAGCTACTGGCTAGATTTTCATGGGTCTTGGTGGAAGGTTGTAGCATGGGCCGAGAAAGAACCTAATAAAGTTTTGCAACAGATACGAATCACGGGACAGACACACGGCTTACGTTTCACTTTCATCAACATTGCGATGGGGCATTTTTGCTGCATTCACAAGGTGTCGGAACAAAAAATAGTTCCTGAGAACTCCCCTCCAGTGGGAACAACAACTCAACCCGAGATCAACGCGTTGTTTGGACGCTCTGAGCAATAAAATACAACTTATCTCCTTTGTAGCGTCCATGTTGTTTCCACACTACAACTTAAAGCTCTTGAACACACTGAAGTTGGAAGAACAATTTTCCAGCTCTGTGAGAGACACGAGGAGCACCTGAACGCACCATCGGCCTTGGCGGAGGTCTGCACTCCCCGAGGGGCATTCTAGTTCAAAATGTGACGAGGGGGGAAAAAGAAAACAAGGAATCCATTCCACTTTATTAACGTCATTTCAGTCCCAAGAGCTTCATCAGGTAAAAGTACGTGTGATCGGGGGGTGTTGGATTCTTTGATTTATTTATTTTTTACAGTCAAAGGTCTTTAATTCTACTGTCAATTAGACTCTTTGTGCAAGAACGTTGTCAGGACTGTTTCCACTGCACTTCGGTCAATTAAAAAATCAATAAAATAAATAGTGCTTTTGCACTTGGTTTGGCTTATTGGAAGCTATTGGTTGAATTTTTATTCTAATGTTTCTCTTTGTTGCTCTGACTTTGGCTTATTTGAAGCTGTTCTGCTCTTGTGTGATTTCACCTGTTTGAAGCTGATGCACCTGCAGGATTCTGGCTGTTTAGAGTCGCATCCTCGTGATTGTTTGCACTTATTGTAAAGTCGCTTTGGACAAAAGCGTCAGCTAAATGAACTGTGATGTAATGTAATTGTTACCCGGGGGGATCGTTTAGCAGAAATCTGATGTTTCCAGAAACAATATGGCAATAAAAACGAGGGCAGCTAGGTCTCGCAAGGTTTCCACTTTGCTTCAAATAGCTGAGAAAGCAGATAAAACAATCAAGTGGTTCTTGTTGTTGTGTGATGCTTGTTTTCTACGGTCTGGAAAAAGAACATGTCCGGAAGTATGTTTGTATTCCCTAAAGACAATGAAAGTATGGATCAATGCAGCGGTCAGAAGTCGAGGGCGGCTGAACAACAAGGTCAGCTTCGACTCCTTTGACTCCTTACTGCCTCTCAAACACTTCAGATAAAGAAGATAAAGGATCTTCACACGCTTTTCTATTTTATAAAACACCAGTTAGATCAGGGGTCCCCAACCACCGGGCCGCGGACCAGTACCGGGCCGCACAGAAAGAATAAATAATTACAATGTAATAATAATATAAAGAAAGTGCATCATATAAAAATGGAATAGTTACATCTACATACACTCCGTGGTGTAAAAAGGTCGGGGAGCGCCGAGTTATTGTACGAAAACCAAAGTATTCAGAATGCTACGACAAGGTATGAGTGGTACTTGTATAACTCATAGTAGTTGTATAACACAGGATCCATATACAAAAAAAAAATAAAAAGCTGATGCAACTTTCACATCCTGCACCACCCACCTCCACACTGTGAAAGTCATTAAAGTCAAATAGAACAAAAACATGTCAGAGGTATGTCAAAGTGCAGACTTTCCAAAATACTCTGCACAGCTTCAAGTCTCACTTCCTAAATTTAAACTAAATATTTAACCCTCTATAGCGACGTGGCAGAATGCAGGAGCTGCCTTCTCCGACTTGCACAAGGTGTAGAATTGGGTCAGAATGGAGAATGTGATGTTATTGTGTTTAAGTGATAATTCATGCAATAGAGGGAATGACAAGCTAAACTTGAAATGGAGACACGATAACATTTCTGAATATGCTGTATACTGAGAGGGAGAGTGAGCAGGAAATGACCAAAAAGTCAACTTTGTAAGAAATGGGGAACTATTGTCTTTCCATTTTCATCCCTACGCTTTCATAAAATCCACAATGAATCTTCATTGGTGCTTAAGTGTTGCAGCTCATGAAACTTCCTCGGCACAGAAAAGACCACGGATCCTTTCAATCAGAGTACAAAAAAAATAAAAAAAATCTGAAATTGACACTGAAATGTTTTCCCAAGACAGCAAGAAAAAAAAAAAAAAAACCGGGAGATCTGAAAGCTAAGCCAGCGGTGTCAACACTAAAAACTGTTCATACTAATTACTTCCCACAGGGAGTTTCCACTTTATTCCCTCCCTGTTGTCAGCCCAGTCACAGATTCAACTGCAGAAGAGCGTTCTCACTTCCACTCCCAGGGAATGCTCAGCATCCCATTTCCATTTTGATTTGCAGTCAAAGTATAATACCCCCTTTGTCTGCTATTTAAATGCAAAACATGACACTATTCAGAGTGTACTGTATGTATAGAGCTGCAGTCCATAGACGCTAATCAGGAGCAATGACACTGCAGGTGTACGTGCTTAAAACAATCCGATTGTATTGATGTGTTGTTTTATTGAACGTGCTCAGGGTTATCATAACTCATGGTTGTCATGCCCACACCCCCAGCCTGCTTCATCTTCACTCCCATTTTCTCCCTTTTTGTTTTTAACCCCATCTTCTATCTTATCCTCCCCTTTTTTTCAGCAGTTTTCCCCCCTTCTCTGTTCATCCCAGCCTTCATCAGTCATGCACTCGTTGCTGTTCTCTTTGTGTTTCCTATCTCTCCTCACCCTCCTCCCTCCCTCCCTCCCTCCCTCCCTCTCTTTCCTCCTCTTTTCCATTCAGATCACTCTCCTTCATTTCAGCACCCCTCCTCCCTCTGGATCTCTTCATGTCTTCTCCTCCTCCTGCTATCCTTTCCTTCCCGTCTTTCCATCCTTCCCTCCTAAAAAGTGATGGACCAAGGACGTGCTGGGCTGATAGCGGTGATGTGTATTTGCCGGGCTCCGTGCCACCCAACTCTCTTCAGTCAGACTTGTGATAAATGGCCTCAGCTTCGACTGATACATGGCTAATACCTTCGAAAAAGTCAAATACATCACATTAACTATCAAGGCACAGTATGAAGGGTCGCAGTGGTGTGTATGCGAGTGTGTGGTGGGACTGCTGATGTTAGCTACTGGCTGCTATCTCAGCGGATTGACATCTGGGTAATGAAATCCTGATGATCTTTCATGTGATTTAGCCTAATATACTGTAGACGCATGCTGCAACAGCTAATGCACAACTCGCTCTTGATGGCTGCACATTTGCAGGCGTGTTTGTACTGTTACTGTCCCTTTCATGTTCAAGGCACAACGGCTACATGTACAGTATGTTTGCAGCACAGCGGACCCATGGGGCCTCTTTAACGCACCGTGCACCTGGCACCAACACACTCCGTGGGTGAATGATCACATTGTCATTGCATAGTGCGCAAAGGCAAACAGGAGGCACTAAAGATCCGACCATCAGGGATATTTTTAGTCACATTAACAACACCCGTCAATGGACACTAAGCTAAACTCGCAGATTCCACACATGGTGGATGGCTATTAAGAGAGACACAGAAGTGGAATTGATAAATAAAAACAAAAAAGATTGCACATGAAAGCAGCTTTTATGATACCTAATTTAGCTGATTGCCAGACTGGCAACAATGCATCATGAAGACATAGGCGCTACAACCCGTTCACGACCCTGAACTCCACAATCCTGATCAGATTTTGCCACTTGAGCAGAGGACGTAGCGCCAAGGACAACGCGACTAACTTGGTCAGGTTTAGGCAACGAAACGATCTCGGTTTGGGTTCAAATAAGCTACGGATGTTACCTCACGTGATGTAGCGTCACATAACATGACATGACAGTGAAAATAACTCCCTCCCGCCCTCAGCAGACTTTTGGGCTCTTAATACTTCGACCGTTGCTCAGAGCTTCTAATGACGACACAAATGGGTTTACATCGGAGTTACACGAAAGCCCGGCGCGACTCAAGCGGACGCTCAAGGGTGCCTTCTGCGTTCGTATGCACACGTAACACCCTGGGATTGAGACCCGTCTGTTGTTGCTGAACGTACATTGTCAGGTGCAGAATCGTCCAACAGGAATGTTACCCCTGCGGACAGTGAGTAGTAGCAACTACTTAAATCTTTAATTTTAAGCCACCTGTCCTCTGCATCAGAAAGCGTACTGAGGAAACTACAAATTTCCCAGAACGGAGCCGCATGACTAGTCCTACATTGCCTCATCAGAACAGACAGCATGCGTCGTAAACTCTTACACTCGCCTTAAGCAGTTACACTCTTCTGCAATGGCATTTATTCCACTAAAGCTACATTTTCAGTCAAAGTACTTTCACAGTAATTTCCCTAGAACAGCAGGTGATCAGGTTACCTTGTCCAAAATCGAATGCCTTAAAAAAGACATTTCATTTCCGTATCATCTGCCCCCTTTACATGCGTCAGTCCTACAGCTTAATCCTGATTCAAATACCATTTAAGAAAGCATTACTTTAGCAGCGGCTCAATTAGCCAGTGTTGGTCATGTATAGTGTCTCGTTCTTGTTCCCTGGAGGATGGCTATTTCTAGACTACTTTTAAGACTAATTAATTAAAGATGATGTAATTGGATGTACAATGGAATGAATGTCGAGAACACTTGATCGACTGCTTTCTTAATGCAACACGATTAGAGGTTAACATGAACATAGTGTAACACAGACGTAATGTTGTGTACAGTATGTATATGATGAATATTGTGACCCCAGGAAGACTAGCTGGTGCCATTGGGATCAGCTAATGGGTTCTTTTTAAATAAATAGATAGTCTCACATGCTGCACAGAAACCAGACGTATCACAAAGTAACTAAAGTCTCTAAACACTGTTCAGAGATATCATTTAAGCCCAAATTTGTTTGATACGTCGGTCTGGCGTCAAGCTGTGGATATCACCGTAGCTATGAATCAAAACCTATGGTCGAGGCCTTCATGGAGAGAAGCCCGTTCCCCTCTTGCATCAACATTGATCAGGCTTGAATGTGTTGTACTGGTGACCACACCTCACAGGAAGTGAGGAAATGACTTTACTTTGAGCTTTAACGTTGGATGGATGCGTGTTTGGCCTCTTTTGTTCCGCCTTCCGCACGAATCTCATTTCGCACACCAAAAGTTTGCAGATCGTCTCATTAACGTTACCAGGTTCCCTTTCAGATTTGGGCTTGAAAAGGGCGACACCAAACCTCCACCATCGTGTTGTCGGCTAAACTCCCTGTGACTAGTGAAAGTACTTTAATGGATGTGTGCCCGAACACCGCGTAACACCAGTAACACAGACTGCGAGTTTATTTGCCTGGGTGGGTTACTTTTTATCGTGACGCTGTTTTCTTACAAGTGTAAGATTCTCAAGGAAAAAACAGGTACACTCAGCTGTGGTAATAATTCAAAATAAAGTGTGCAATGTCAGAATAACATTAGCACAATAGGATTGGGAAGTAAAGCATCTACAATCGGAGAAATAATGACTTTCTGCAACACTGATCAGCTGTGCAGGTTGTCAGTTCTGTCAGATCAGAGCCAACCACAGATGCAGCAAATGAGATAAGACTGAAAAAGGTCCTTTGTTTTTCATAATGTAACGAACAGTGTTGATATGTTTTGCCAGCACAGACTGATTCACTGTGCTAATATTCAGATGCCCCCCCCCCCCCCAAAAAAAATACATCTCCAGCCCCGAGGATCCACGTGGTCTCACATCATAAAGAGTTTGGAGCCAGTTTTCTTAATGGTTCTCTTTAGTTTTGGTTGGTCCGCCTCAGTGTGAGAAGCTATTCTGGGTGTCACACGGGTTATTTTTGGACTTTTTGTTCTCTACACTCAATTTCACTTGTTTTGCCATTTCTGATGGAGTAAATCAATGCGACAGGAGGTCTGTCTGTCTGCCTGTCTGCCTGTCTGCCTGTCTCTCTCTGTCTGTCTCTCTCTCTCTCTGTGTCTGCCTTTCTGCCTGTCTGTCTGTCTCTCTCTGTCTGTCTCTCTCTTGTCTCTCTGCCTGTCTCTCTCTCTCTCTGTGTCTCTCTGTGTCTCTGTCTCTCTGTGTCTGTCTGTCTCTCTCTCTGTGTGTCTGTCTGTCTCTCTCTGTGTCTGTCTGTCTGTCTGTCTCTCTGTGTCTGTCTGTCTCTCTCTCTGTGTCTGTCTGTCTCTCTCTCTCTCTCTCTGTCTCTCTCTCTCTCTCTCTCTGTCTGTCTCTCTCTCTCTCTGTGTCTGTCTCTCTCTCTGTGTCTCTCTCTCTGTGTCTGTCTGTCTGTCTGTCTGTCTGTCTGTCTCTCTGTCTGTCTCTCTCTCTGTGTCTGTCTGTCT
>CALSCE010009376.1:8073943-8086817 GCA_943593645.1 Bovichtus variegatus
ACACTGAGGTTCGGAGGGTACACACTGAGGTTCGGAGGGTACACACTCCCTTTACGTTGTAATGGATTGGGAAGGTCATTCACCTTCTGCACGACTTTATTCGCCAGCTTTTTATTTGTTGCAAAAGCAGCGAATAAATCATTATCTGACACAACTTTATACTTTGGCTCTGAATAACTAACACACCGCCTCTGAATAATGAGCAGGCAGAAGAGACGTCTTACAGTACAAACAGACTGCAAACAGCTCATGAAGCTACCAAATGCAACATGTGGCATTTAACTTTGCTGCCATATGTGTGAGTATAGAGGTAACTATTAATATTGTTGGTTGTTCTTTCTAATGTATACGTTTTCTATATAATTTTTTTTGCCTTTATTGACACCAGAGAAGATAGACTGGATATGGGGAGAGAGAGTGAAAGAGAGTGGACAACATGCAGCAAAGGGCCACGGGTCGGATTCAAACCCAGGCCGCTGCGCTGAGAGCTCAGCCTTAGTGCACGGGAGGCCTGCTGCTCTACCAGGGGGGCTGCGGGGCACCCCATTTCTTCCCGTGACAATTGCAAATTGAGTTTTCTTGAGGACAATAAATAGCGATCCCTCAATATTGCACACTATTTCTTCAATTTACATATACATGTATAGAATATATGGACCAAATGAATAATTCATAGTGTTGCTTGAAAGTCCATGTGCTATTTACTGCCGCATTACAAATGTGGGCTCAGGTGCCAAGCACCACCTTCGATATTAGCCAATGCACTCGTTGACATTCATGTGGGCCCGCCACTAAAACCAAGGGCACAAGGCTTTAAATCACTGTCGCAGCTTGACTTGGACCTGCACACATAACTTCTGACTCGTCTCTGTTGGTTAGGAGTAACAGCGAATGATCCAGCCTTAAGTTGGACAAATAACTCCCCATCGCTCATTCGTGACCCCCAATCAGCTCTGGGCTGCCTTTGTCAATATCCGGTTCTTCTGTTCCCACTTCTCAGCCCGTGCCTCCATCCTGCTCAGCTCTTATCTGTCTCTGTCCTCCATCAGCCTCCTCAGCTGACTGCTGCTGGCTGGATTGAGGAGTGTCACTGTGACTGATGTGCTATCGACAGACTATCAGTCTCAGTAGGGTGTGTAAGTGGCCACTGACGCCGATGATCAAAATCCAATTCTTTTTGATTGTGTCATTTGGCAAACGAGGGGCTCATGATCTCATTTCACCTGAGTAGCCCAGCCTCTGGCGCTGCTTTGAGAAAACCCACTTGACTGTATATAATTTTTAAAAAAGCAGTGCCGTTCTACATCATCTCGACAAAGAGCTGCCCTAACCCACCAAATTGACCACTGCTGTCTATCAGCTGCAAGCCTTCCACCTCGTATCAGGCCGACACACACACACAGCCACTGAGGCACTAACATGTCAGCTTAATGAAATTAGACAGCGTAGTTTGTGACGCGGCATTGTCCTTGTTCAATTGTGGCACCATTCCCACCCCACGCGGCCTCTTCACCCTTTCCAGGGCTGAGCGACCAGGATATTGCTAATCGCTCACAATGGAGGGATTAACGGACGAGGACAATGGGGGTCTAAATGTCAGAGTCCAGCACCTGCCTAAAGCCCCCTCTGTCGGACAACAGTCAATGGGCAGCAGGCGGCTGGCAAACGGCAGAATGTTGCTTGTCGATAACTGCGTGGAGGGGGCGGAGCTGCAAGGCCTCCAGAGAGGACTAACACATACATACAGACTCAAACCATTAGGTCCATCCGAGGAGTCTACTTTTTAATTAGGACATGGAACTGAAGCTTATCTTTCCACAGCAATGAAACCTCATTTTTCATTTTCTTCACTGCTACTTTGTTTTTGCCATGGTTTGTAAAAGTTAAGGCATTAGAGGCAACGCTAAAAAGTGAGGACTTTATGCATTATTCAATGGCACAGTTAAAGTGAAACCTCAAACAAATGTGAGATAAACAAAACCAAAGCCTTCCTAGTGAACCCTGGAGGCAATGATTTATACGAAACACATATTAAACAGTTTCAAATAAAATTAACACATTGAGGATTTTGATATTTTTAAAGCCTAAAAACTCATGGGTCCAAATATTTATGTAAAAATGTATTATTGTATTTTTTTTTTTTTTTTTTAAAACGGACTCGATCCAAATTGGACTCCAAATTCAGACCCAATACGATAATTAAACATGATCCAAAATGTAGTCAACCGGAAGAGACAAAACTAGAGAGAAGGCCAACACCGGCAGCGACATGATGCTCCACCAATCAACCAGCAGACGTCATTTCTCCTGCAATCCACAGTTCACACTTTCACGTCAACACATTTTTCTGCTGCGATGATTGGATGACACCCAGGGATCAGCGCTGATAGGGAGTCAGCTCAGATCCACACGAGTACGAGTCATATTGACGCACAGAGCCCTGGGTACGACTAAATATAATATGGGCCCAGCTCCAAACCAGATTCCAGACTTTGAATATTGGGAACCAATAATAAAAGACCTGGATTATCAGCATTGGGGATAACAGTGTAAAATGTACCCTGAAGGCTGCACTAGAATGCCATCATGATGCAACTGTTTATGTTGACGTGTTCTTGCTTCTCGTGGTTTGATTTTGGCTTTCCTTAGTCGCTGTAGCTCCAGTAATTTGTGGCCTAGCTTCCAGCCGAACTAAACACACCATTACAGGTCCACTTTTACCTGCAAGCACTGAGAGCAAATCTTGCTCAATGTCACAGGTGTAGAAATCATTGTCTCATAATAGCTCTCAGAAGAAGAAGCTTCCATTCTTTAGTGGCTGGCTTTTTTTTCTTTTCTTTTTCCTTTCTTCAAAGCAAGGGCAAAACTGTTTAGAGAAATATTGAATTTAGTGCTTTTCACGCTTTACAAAACTGCTGGAAAAGGATGCGGACTTCACTTTCAAAAGATGGCACACTTCTCTTTCTTCCTTCTTGCTTTCCTGCATAAATCTTTGAAAGCTGACCAAAATTGGCCTCGGCACGTGATGGTCATTTTCTCAACAGTGCGATCCAAGACTCTCCGAATTCATCCAGCTTGCTGCTTCACTTATGGTGAAAGTGCCTCTTCCCGCTCAGCAAAGCTCGTCCCGGCTCGTCAGTGCCTGCTGCTCTCAGCCAGACAGAAAGCCTCAATGTCTGTTCTCACCTTGATCAATGGAGAGCACTTCATGGGCAAATGGAAGAATCCGCCAAAGTCTGTTCTCAAGTGAAGGTGACACAAAGACGAGTTGAAAAGTAGAATTTCGTCAACATTTTTGACAAGTAGGACTACGCCAGCAAAGGGTGTCACTTTAGACAGAACAAGCGGAACACAGGCCGTTTTCAATTCATTCCTTTAGTGACCAAATCATGTGGGGAATTAGTTCGGTGAAAATGTGAAAATATTCCAAGTTGAATATCATATCATGTTCAAAAGGGACAAAATAAAAGCGACAGAAACAGAAACTGAAACAAATACAAAATGAGCAAAAGTAATGTCAAAGATAAAAGCAACAGTAGGATGTTACAGAAGTTTTGTATGGAACTGACTCACTGTCAGACAGAGTTTGTACCGTTTGCCCTTAAGGAGAGGTCACTAAACGTCTAATGAATAGGTCAGGGTTTCTCAAACGGTGGTTCTAGTACCCCCAGGGGTAACTTTATCTACTGCAGGGGGAACGTGAGATAAAAAATGTTTTAAAAAGTGAATTAAAAAAGTATCAGTTATGCATAATTCCTAAAATAATTATACTATGATAAGTTCAATTAAAAAATGTAAATGTAATTTGGATAAATCACGTTTTATATTCAATATTCACATTTTCAATGCAATCGTTGACTGCCGGGAACTTTCAACTGCCGGCACAAACCCAATCACGTTCACGAAACACAAAAAAATAGATTTGTGGTTGAAACGTAGCAGCAACACAGCTGATAACACGGAGAAAGAGAAAAACAAACCCATGTTTCTCACTAGATTAGTAAGTGCAACTTATCTAGAAGACGCAGATCAATGCAGCTACAATTCTGTCTTAGTGTGATTTCATGAGGACAAAAAATGGGTTTTCAATGAATTTAGAGATGGATAAACTGTTGAAATGTGTTGTTTAGTCAATCACACTGATGGTTTGAGGGTAAATGGGCTGAAAATGTATTTTAAAGTGGGTACACCACTGGAATAGGTCGATGAGTAAAATGCTAAATCTGTCAAATAGATTTTGATATTTCTTGCAAATTACGACTAATAGTGTTGAAAAATGATGGAAGAGGAAAGGGCAATGTATGGCCCAAGACATTAATATTCATCTCACATCACACATAAGTTCATGAATCAAAGTGTTGAAGGGGGAACGTTCACATAGCGTTGGCACACGATTCCATTTCCTGTGAAATATGTGAAAAAATGCCTTTTTTATACACAATATAGGTTGTATAATATAGGTATAGGTTGAGGTTTCTAATGCTGCCAAGGTACTTAAATCAATGTTCTGCTAAATGTTTTAATTCATCCGTAAGCCTAAGACCTTTCTCCCAAACACGCACCGGCCATGTGGTCCAATAAAGATGTCTGAAGGATCAACTGGTTGCCCTCACGCTTTGCCCCTCAGCTCGCGTCTACGAGAAGAATTCATTAATTCACTAAGTGATGAATAGAGCCTGTTAGGATGCCCACCGCTGATGACCCCAGGACAACTTCCCCTCTTTCACCCTGCATCACCGCGCCGATCGTTCAGGAATAGCACGTAATCTTCTTAAAGACACTGCAGTCGGAGCGTTAGGGATCCTTGATTTCATTTCTTCAACTCCAGGCACATTGTCCTCGAGATGAATGTTCAGCACAGTTATGTTACCTGGCACTTGTGTTCTTTGTGCCTCGTTCCCGGTCAGCTGCTATGGTCCTGTGCGCCTCCAGTTAGTCTCCGGTCGTCCTCTTCTTATTCCTTCTGGTGTCCAGGTCCATTGCTACGTTGCAGTCGTTGGTTTTGGTCCTGCCTCTGTACATGTCCGAACATCTACGCCACATCCCATCCTAACTTCAGCGTCTTCACTCTTTGCAGGAACTCTCCGCTCTCTCTTGTTATGGAACGCGTGGACTGCTTTGTTGTCTCCCTTCTTCCTTGTCCATGTCTCGCACACGTGTAGCGAGGCTGCGACCGTCGCCGTCGGACACAGCCTCAGGACTCTTTCTTCTCGAGATGTTGTTAGAGCTCCAGGTCTTCTTTGGTCGGACAAATCCACCCCTGGCTTTTGGTCCTTCGTTCCACCTCCCTCTTTACAAACTGTGGCTCCAGAAGAAGTGAACTCTTCAGCACAGTGTAACACAAAGATAAATGAAATGTCAGAGCACCACAAACACAGCAGCCTTAGGCTAGTGAAACCCAAAGTACATGTGCAGAATAAATGTCTAATACAGCAGCATTAAGCCCAGACGAAGTCAGGCAAAGGTCTGGCACAGTTCAGATCTAATAGCAGAGCTTGTAGATAACTATCACAGACTATTTTTGGCACAAAATAAATCACCACAGGAGCTTGATTTAAAATGAGCTTCTTTGTCATATTTCAGAGCCGGGCGGTGCCGTTTACACTCATCACTTTTTAATTACACGCTGAACTTAAGTGAAGTTGACACCTTCATAATAAGCCTGTGTGTCCTGGGAGCTCCTCTGACACTGGGATAATGTGTCGGGATAATATGATCCGCTGTATAAACAGTCACCTGTCTATCAATCACACTGATTTGTGTCAAAGTGTCCAGCTGGGGTGGTTTGAAAGAAGACAAAACTAGAATGATGATTAGACGCAAATTGCGATCGTTACATCTATTAATGACTTTCATGTTAATTTAGGGTTAAAAACACACAAGTTACATATTCACATGTAACATTCGCCTAACAAAGAGGACCAAGGGTCGAGTTGGATCTACACATCACTAATGACACAAAACGGCTGGAGCAAAGCATTATGGGACATTTTGGGAAAACAAAAAGAACACTGCAAAACAAACAAGAAAACAAAAAGTGCGAAACAAGAAGATTCCTCTTCCTCCGAGATAAAAACCACACTGTTAAATACCCACTTTACATGTAGAGGAGGAAACCTATCAAGGGCCCCCAAGCATTTGTCTGAAAATCTGACATGGCTGACAGAGAGAAAGAGAGGGACGGGGGGGGGGGGAGAGGGGAAGGCTGACTGATGGGTTATGTGCCCCCCCCCCTTGTCTCCCTGCATGTACTTAGGAGCTGCCAAACCTTGTGTGATATTAATGTCATCTGCCTTTTGTAATTTGACTTGGGAGTTCAAATCTCGTCTCAGCTTTGCCTCTCTCATGTCTGTAGGGTTTTACATCTCCCGCAAAAAAGAAAAAAAAAAGAAAAGAGGAGCGAGGCTTGTTGGGCTTCAGTTTCGAGCAGATGTCAGATGCACCTCACTTCCTCCTATAAACCGGGATGAGTCTGCTTCTTGCAGGGGGGGGGGCTAAAAAAAAAAAAAAAAAAAAAAAAAAGGTCATTTGGCAGCGCTCTCGACATTTCACAGCAATATTTCTTGCGTAGGAAGTGGTAAATGGGAGCCTTAACTCACAGATGGCACGCACTTTGGTGCGAGTCATAAACCGACTGCTCCCTCTGAGGGATTTGTTTGTGTCAAGCACCTGATACACGTCCAGGATGTCTTTGATTAATACTGACAGCGGCCACCGAACACAAAGTGTGCACGCATGGCAGTAAGTTAGATGTGTGAGCAAACCAGCCAACCAGATCAGGATCATTTATCTCTGGTAAACACAACAGATAATACACCATGCACGAGCATCGACAGTGCACTGTTTAAGCTGTTCGTAAAAAAAATAAAATAAAAAATGACACAATGCATGCTCTGGCTGCTTTGATTTTGCACATTTCAGTGCATTGCTTTATGAATGCTCTCTGCCTCGTCAGGAGCTCTATTATCACTCGATGATATATCATAGCAGTACACGTCAACGAACTAATCATAAAAAGTTGCAGTGCAAAAATGATGAAGATATGTTGGTGGTTGTCTGTTCTTTAATAAGTCAATATATTAAAAAACAAACTTCAGGCAATTTACTCATCTTAAATGCTCAAATACCCATAAATACTTTAAAGGTTCCGTATCGGTAGACTTTGCATGTACTGCATGTACTACATGGCCTGCAGTACGTTAGCTTTTTAAAGTGCGAGTGTGCAACATACTGAAACCGTAGGATGAGTAAGTGGCAGGCACAGAGCTGATGTATGAATGAGGATTGCTGGTACATGTCCATTCCACTACGCACATGAATGAGAACAACAGCAACGTCAATACAGGCTAATGGAAATAATATTATGTTAATGCACATTGAGCAACCGGCTTTTAACAGAGCAGCAGAAGCTCCTCGTGCTGACATTCAGCTGTTACATTACTGACATTAATGCTACTGCCTAACTATCTACACCAGGGGTCTTCAACGTTGTTCAGGCCAAGGACCCCAAACTGATAATCAAAGGTTTTTTGAAAATTGTGGTCTTTTTTTCAAAATCAAACATTTTCTTGAAAGTTGAAGAATTTTTTGAAACCTTAGATAAATCTTTCAAAATCGAAATATTTTTTTTAAATTAAGGTAATTTTTTCGAAAATCGAAAGTATTATTTGAAAGTTGACTTAATTTCTCGATAATCGAAAGTATTCATGAAAGTTGAGGTAATTTTTCGAAAACGAAAGATTTTTATAAAATTACAGAATTATTTTCAAAAAATTGAAGGTTATTTTTAAAAAAAAATTTTTTTAAAATTGAAGGATTATTATTTTTTTTAATTAAAAGGTCATTTTTTCAAAAATCGAAAGTATTATTTGAAAGTTGAGTTCATTTTTCGATAATCGAAAGTTTTTATAAAAGTTGGTCATTTTTTGAAATCGAAGGATTTTTTGAAAGTTAAGGTCATTTTTCCAAAATGAGTTTTTTTGAAAATTTAGTTTATTTTTTCAAAATCGAAAGTATTATTTGAAAGTTGAATTCCTTTTTCAAAATTGAAGGTTTTTTGAAAATTGAAGCCATTATTTGATAATCGAAAGTTTTTTTTGAAAGTTATGGTAATTTTTGGAAAATCAAGTTTTTTTGAAAATTAGGGTAATTTTTTCAAAATCGATGGATTTTTTCAAAATAGGTCATTTTTCGTAATAGAAATATTTTTATAAAATGAAAGTCTTTTTTTCAAAATCGAAGGTTTTTTAGAAAGTTGAGCTCCATTTTTTCAAAATGGAAAAAAAACAAACTTGTCTAATCAACCAAAATTGTTGCGACCCTCCTGCAGTACCTCCGCGGACCCCCTAGGCGTCGCGGACCCCCTGTTGAAGACCTCTGATCTATACCATGACTATGACCAATGCCACTAGCAGCTGTGGCCTGTTGCTTTAAAGAGCGCTCCATCACCAGGATGATGCAGGCCCGAGCCCTCCCTGCCCACTCCTCCCTGACCTCTGACCTCCCCGTGGAGGCCGCCGTCTGTTGAAAATGTGCTACATCATTAACAGATCACATGTCATGCTTTCCAAAGGGACCATATATTTGCTCCAGCTTTTCTCTGTGATCAGCCAGCCCAGACTCAACAATCGGACCAGTTCACCGCCGGCCTGCACGCTACACTGGATTGCCATATTCTCACTCATGTTTTGGCCCTATTGGCAGACCTCAAATGAGACAACCTGCCCGCACAAAGGCTGAGGAACATCAAAAGAGCACAGCTTCCAGCCAAAAGCCTGTTCAGATCAGAGAGGTGCAAAATAAGAAGAGAAGCCTCCATTAATTGTTGGAGCCAGTGGATTGAATTTCAGAGACACCAGCTATCAATTATGGCCGATAACCAATCTGAAATATGACCTCCGTGGTAATGCTCTGCGCTGGATAATGTCAGAGAGGCACAAAAGTACAACATACAAATAAGCCTCGTCAAAACATACTGATGAGGATTTTATTTAGCCGAGAAAGCACAAATCACATTTTTTCCAGTAGACTGAGCAGCACTCGGGTTTAACACGAGCCTCAGGGGCATCACCACAGGAGTTAAATGCACAATGTGTCATTTTCAAGCAAAACAAAAACAAGACGCAGAGTTTGGTGGTCTCCTGAAGTAGCGTGGGATCACTATTGTATTCAGCTTCTCCCGGTTAGGAGGCCTTCATTGTTCGTCCTGCAGGGAGGTCTTAACCGATCGATCCTCCGACGTCTCCTCGTCGCCAAAACAAACAGACCTGGAGACTGAAACCGGTGAAAACACTGAATAAAGAAGTTTCACATTAAAAATGCTGCTTAGCTGCCTCTAATGTTTGCTCAGCTTGTCTTCCTGATACGATCTAAGAAAACTACAAAGTATATTAAAGAAATGTGGCTTAAAACTGGATAAAAAGTCAGTTTGTGAAGCTTCTGGCAGACAAACACAAAGCTGACGCTGCTCAAAGGGAGACGACGCCATGACAGCAGAGAGGAGACGATGCCTTCAGGGACACTACACACTTCTCTGGAAACATTCGGGATAATGTGAGTACACAACGACGCTTGAAAGCAGAACTACTATATATAATACTTTTAAAGTAAAGTAGAGAAATACTTCTTCCATTAATTAAACTTGGGTTTGTCATTAAATATTGGTAATATATTGAAGATCCAGGCTGAACGCGTTATCTTTTAAGGTCTCGCACTCTTTCATTCCATCACATTATCAAGGTACAATGACATTGACTTTAATAGTAAGAATAATGTTTCATTTTCTTGAATCAGATAGAAAATAATTCTAACACAGTCTTTTCTGAACACTAGCCAATTAAGTCATTTCTTTTTTATCTGTACGACCTTAAGTCTTAAGGTGACCACCATAAAATTATTTAGATCTAATATCTTGACCTTTTTAAAGGCATTCATAAAAAGGTCAGATTTCTCTGGGCAAATATTCTCATTAATCAAAAGTGTGTCTTATTTAAGCAGGTGGAATTGAACTAAAGTTGTCCGATTTCATAAAATGAAAGGTCAAATAAGTTCTATCATGTTACCTGTGTATTTAAAGGAGATTCACAATATGGATTGCGAATGCGAGATGCTATTCCTGACCGAAGCGCATGCAGCACACGTGCCCATGTGTGCGTCTCGCCGGAGGACTCGCAACATGCCTGAAAATCAGTAAACTCCGAATGTACAGAATCTAAAAAGATGAGAGGCTAAGCAAAGAGTGTTTGTGTCTTTGTGCAGCCGGGGACGTTATTTACATACATACAGCCGAGTCAGCGCATTTTCCAGCTTGTGGGACACGGATGCAAAGAGGAAGTCGAGAGAGTTGCTGCAGATTCTCTGCAAGCAAGTTCATCTGCATCATACACGTTCATATGTACGGGCACGCACGCACAGAGCACCGTGCACCGTGCCACTGCTTCATGGCGTGCACACATTGTCACATGGCAGTTCTCTTGTTGGAAGGTGGAGCAATATATATATAAAAAAAAATGTAAAAAGTGACTATTGTGTCCCCGTCATGATACTTTGAAAACATAAATTGGTGCTCGACTAAATTTAGATCACGAACACGCAATTCACATGCAATTCTCTGCAACAAGTCACAGTCAGCTGTTGTATTAATGAAGTAGTCATTTGTATTCCTGTATAATCACCTGTCAAGAGCAATTATGTCGCTGCATTTCACACGAATCCCTTCATCAAGCTGCACTCTTTATTTCTTTAGTGTTTATCTACTACGACAGTCTTATTTCAGCTCAATAACGGCTCACCAGTTGTGGGCTTTTTTAACGTTAAGACACTTAAGATAAACAAATATTTGTTAAATTCCTTTTATGCCTGAGATTTGTACTGAGCTAGACATTTTAAAAGTATAAACTTACTATAAAGCAAACATAAGAGTACATTTTAAACACCAACCATCACCTGAAATCTAACGAAGTGTCAATAAGAACTTGAAGAAAGAGCAACACAAACGCAGAACATATATATTAAAGTGGAGATGTGGACATGTCCCTCTCATGGCAGGCAGCGGAGAAGTGAATCTGCTTCGTGAAACATATGAAATATAACCTTGTGACAATACTTCATCTTGTCCCATGCAGTCCATCAGTGAGGGTTATTTTTAGGTGCCTTAAATGGAGTGAAAAAGATTGAAAAGTAGCACTAAAGGTGAAGGGGGACACAGTGCAAGCATCAGTCCCTAATGGCTCTAATGTAGTATTTCAGAGAGTGGAGAGCGGGAGGCCGAGGCCCCCGGGGGCCCGGCTGCGGGGTAAACACTCTGCAGGTAATGGCACTGCAACAACCGAATGGCTTCAATATCATTGCTCCTCTCCGCTCAAGCATTGGCATGCTGCACCGGGCGCCGGCTGAGGCACCTGCTGCGAAGCGCTCGCGCTCACGACGAGGTCGACGCTCGCAGACGACAAGAAAATTACACTCCTCATTCTCGGGAATTTCCTCTGAGCGGCTTCCTGTTTTTTTTTTTTCCTTGTTTTTCTTGCGTCGATAAGTCTTCAGAGGAGAATAAAAACTCTGTTTACTTCCATGGTTTTCAAATCAACATTTCCTGAGCAGCGGTGTAAGTGCGCTCTGCACAGCGCAGCGTGGCGTGCTCGCTAATGCGGAGGGGCCGATAGCTGATATGCTTTTCTAGAAAATGGAAATAAATAAGTCAACAGAACAAATGTTGTTTTGATGAACTTAAAGTGACTTACATGCAGTCTTTTCTTCGCCTAAGCTCTTATTTCGCATGGCAAGACTTTGCTGACTTTCTCAAGAACCAGTGACATTTTAAAAGCCTTGAGCCCACGTTGGTCGCTCTACTGTTCCTTATGCAGAACAGAAACAAGGACCCTCTCTCAGCACGGACACAAGGCTCAGAGCAGAAACGTTGGCTTCTCTTCGGAGGTGCGAGACTCGAGGTCCACAGCTGCAGAGCACAACCAGATTCAAGACGTCTCGACTGACTATTTAGTGCAAGATGTCAAATGTTTCATGAGAAAATGACCTTTCCCGTATTAAGAGACTGGTAAAACTGTTAAATCTCCAATGAGTCTCGTTTGTCAGGATTTATGGTGTGTGATAAAAAGAAAGAAATAAAAAATCCCCCCACAAACAGCTATCTCTAAAATAACTTTCACAGCCTGGGAATGACATGCATCCTGTTATCATTCCTCACCAACAGAAAATGGAAGAAATAAAACATAATATAAATATAGCTGTGAGCAGCCATTAGCAGCGTCTGAGCCCACGGGGCAATCATTTGACAGTGACAAGATGTGCTACATTCATTTTCGGTTTCAGAAAGTTCTACATCTCAAAGTCACAACATTTTAGGGAAAGTCATGCGACGAGTAAACTGGTGCTGGAGGTGCTGCCGTTTGAAAAAGTTGCCAAAATGACATGAGGTCTGACACCTCCAGGACAAATGCAATGCTTCTGGAAGTGAGACGTTATGAATGCCTGCATAACTGACGTAAAGTGGATACAGACCCAAAACAATAACAGTAATAATAATAATATTTGCAATAAATCGTGACCCAGAACAATAACACAATGATCTATAACTTCAAACTTTGCTGGGTGAAAACTCTCCGACAGTCTGAATAAACTTCACAGTAATATTCCTGCATGGCTTTAATAACATAACTCTGTACTGTACTTCATATACTCCATATTCTATGTATTGAGTATGTGTCTGCATATTACAGGAATTTCACACAGAAGATGCTGGTACTTACAGAAAGCTTTGTCTGAAGAAGTCCAACTTAAAAATTTTTATTAATTAATAAATAAAATAAATGAAATAAATAAAATAAATAAAATAAATAAAATAAATAAAATAAATAAA
>CALSCE010009376.1:8116817-8142878 GCA_943593645.1 Bovichtus variegatus
AAAATGAAACAATTGGTTTTATCCAATTTTCAAACGTATGATTTAATGAGCTAATGCCTCATTTGCATATTTAAATGTAACATTTCAGAAACTTTTAATGCAACAAAAGAATTGACTTCATTTTAAGACAACTGGAGAAGTTTCATGGTGATATCTTTTAGTACATTTAGTTTGTTTTTTTTACCCTTTTCACCTGCAGTGTGACCTCATCTCTGTGTAGATTAGTTCTCGGGTGTGAATTCAAAAATTGGAGTAATCCCATTTGGAAACACTAACAACATAATTACTCCACAGAGGCTTAAATCTGAAATCCAAAATTGGTCTGAAGTCAGGTTATTAAGTGGCTCCTGCAGGGTCCAGCAGGGTTGCTTGTTCATCGAATGAAAAGATTTTGTTTTTTAACTTTCGTGAACCCAAAGTGAAGATTGTTCGCAGCTCTTCCACTTCAACGAAGCATCTAGATTAGAAGCTCTCGCAGCATTGTGTGAGGAGCAAAGAATGTGACTCAAAGCTTTTCCTCAGGAACAAAGTGAGAGAGTGGAGGCCACACACGGAGTCTCGGGGGCGTGGGCAGAACTTACTTTTCGCATTGCTGATTGAACAGTCTTGAAAGAGTGTTTTGTGTTTAGAGAGAGTGTCTGCGTGCGGCGGAGGAAGAGCCCCGGCGCGCCGCCTCGGAGCGAATTAGTTGAACATCATGGAAAATGAATCCTGCAGATTTTTATCTGAAACCGGCTGAGAATGAAAGTGTGCAGCCTCCTTGATGAAGCTATAGAGATGTACTGAAATAAAATGAAAGGATTCAAGACTCTCTCTATAACGCAGATACTCCAATACGTGCACTTCAGCCCCAGAGAATATATGGGCGTCATAAAAGAATAAACGAGTTGTCCTAAAACTATTACCAACACCTTAATGAGCCGCACCGCTGCAATAGGCGACATGTTCCTTTTATTATGATGAGCGCGGAGTTTATTTAGAGCCAATCCCACAGGCACCATGGAGGGAAATAGCGTCCAGCTCACCACCTGTAGAGCCTTTTGTTTTACTTTCGTGAGCGTGACGTCTTCCGGACGTTCTTAGTTTTAGTCTTTTCATCGGATTTGTTGACGGGAACATAAGTCTAGAATATCCTCCCACCTGGTTCCTTCAGCAGCGAGCGTGTGGCTCCAGTACGTTCCTCTATATCAGTGTACTTTTTTTTCGTATTGTCTTTGTATTTAATCTTTCCAAGACATATTAATGGCCAACACCAAGGCTGAAAACGTATACGGTGATAAAAAGAAGCTTTGTCCAGTGTTGTATCCTGCTGCAATGTTCAGCGGAGCTTTATTATCCCCCAAGGGCTGCAATTAGAGCTGCGCTGCTGAATCTGGTCAAATACAATGAAAGACTGCCAATGTATAACCTACAAATCAGCATAATTTAGCATTACTTAGACTCACAGTGATTACAATGAAAGTCGGGGAAGGCAGGCTTCGCTAGGGAATAACGTGAAACTGGAGTCACAGAGATGAGACTTTCTGAAACGAGGATCCTTCTGCATGCAGTTAACTTCAGTGAATAATATGCCAAATAATGCGAGAGCTATCTTTTGTCCGGGAAGTGCATGCATCAGCGTGGTCCGCGCGCTCCTCGGGGTAAAGCGTTGACGGATCGGTCTAAACGACGGTATGAAATGGAGCCGTGCCATCACTGGCTGTAATGCGGGGCGGTGTCTCGTTTTTATGGCTGTCATTTGATATATTTTCTTTGATTCAAATCATTTCGGGTCCTTTTCCCCTTTCTGTGGTTCATTGACGTGCGGCTTTATCGACGGCCGTGGGGAAGTTATGTCGCTGCATCTGGAAAAGTAATGGGAGTTTGAATCTAAAACGAGCAACAGCACAAAAAAAAAACATTAAAACTAATGAAAACAAGACGATAAAGGACATTTATTGGACTGTATAAATGCTTTAATTACAACGATAGTATAATTGGGACAATTTTAACATGGACAAGGAACTTAGGAAGAAAATATACAACACGCAGACACATGCAGATGAACTTATTCAATTAAAAAAAACTAGAATTTAGAGTTTAATGCAGCGAATAATACAGTAAATCCTTCTTTTGAATCTGCGATCCTTTAGTAAGAGCGGCTGTATGATATTGTGAGGCTCTACCTCACACAGAGTGTCCCCTATGGGGAATCCTGTTGTCTCCAGCCCTATAGATTGTGCCAGCCTCAGATCGTATTGAGGCACAGATCATGCTGCCTCCGGGCATTTGCATCCTTTCATCAATACGCTCCTAATGCATGCAGTGGCTGCGACTACAGGACAGAAACAGAAGGCGGGGGCCATGTTGGACGCTGAGGCCCACACCAACTACACATACTAAGCATCTGCGGCGTCATAGGTCAGCTCGAGTGTGTGATTATAGTTGCAGGGCACCCCTTCTCTCCACACACACACACACACACACACACACACGCAGCTTCAGCTCTGGTACTGTCGAGGTTGTTTGTGAATCCCCTGCCAACTGAATTTGAATTGAAAAGCTCGTTTGTTGACCTCTTCAGCGTCAGTGCTCAGACGTACGGCCTTCACCCGAGACGAAACGGAGCCAAAGCTAAACAAGAAAATATGAAACAATACTCCGCACTACATAATTACTGTAACATGCACGTTTCTGTACTTTTTTTTTCCCTTAGAAAATGTCATAAAGTCATTGTTAATGAAGCGTCTCGGGTTGAAGCTGCTGCTGCTGCGGGTGTAGCCTGATAGTCTAACATATAACAATAGAAACTAAAGGATGCATTAAATGCACCTTCGCCCACAAGTTTCCATTCATGTTTGTTACAGTTTGACAATCTATTAGCGGAACTCGTGAAATGCACCACATTTCATTTCAAGTGCGCCTTTCATTTATTTGTTGTGCCAACATGACAGTATTGTTACGAGGTCACACAGTGCACAGTTTATTAAATCAGTCTGTGCTTCTGCACAATGCGTAGACAGGTCGGTAGCCGTCACTGCGTCTCAGCATCTGCCCGCTCGCTGTGTTTGTATAGAGGCGGACGCACAGGTCATGCCGCACTCAGCGAAATAAGAAAACACAGGTAAATGGCTGCAGATCACCCACTTCTGGAGCGTGATAATTGATGATTGAGAGGGATTCTTTTACCTATATATACACCTTTTAGAAGTGCATTACCCTGCAACCGTGCTGGGACAGTGATCGATCAGCATACCATACAGAAGTGACTGGAAACCAATGGCTGCCTGGAAAAGCAGTAAAAAAAAAAACAACAAATACAAGTGTAGAGCAAGTATTTCATTTGTGGTTAAGGAGCTTAAAACCTTCAACCACTGGTAACTCTTTCGGGATTAAAGTTAAGTCAAATGACAACCATATAAGACGATTTGAATCTGGAATTGGTTTATGCACGAAGGCCTATAAAAGCTTTCATGAGAATATTGAAGAAGGATCATTGATGATCGGGATCAGGGAGATGGACATGTATTTCTATCAAAGTGTCATGCATTACTCTTGAAGCTGCTGCGTGGCCTCAGATTATACTCGGAAGGTTCGGCGTTTGCGCGTTTTTCTTTCATCAACATTCATGGAGTTTGGTCCGCTACCTCTCATTATCCAAACAAAGACGGAGGATGAAAGAGAGGAAGCGTGTGGCTGATGGTGTTCTGTATCTCCTGCAAGAGTTCCCCAAACATTATCATCTTTCGCCCCGCACTACTTCCCTTCAAAGCTCTTCCTTTGACTAATTGGTCGGTAAATATTTGATGTCAGTTGTGTTGTTATCTTATCTGCTCGTCTGGAAGGGGGGAGGTCACCAAAGGATGGATTTTTTTCCGCCGGTCTCTTATCAGGAGACCTTCACATTATATCTTTGCCTCAGTTGTTGCTTCATTCAAACAGCCTCTGCTCGACCAGATAACGGCGACTGATGATATAAATTATGGATGATTTTATGGGTGCATATAAAGGATCAATGATGAAATGTTCCATTTTCCCACTGATGGTGTCACACTGGTTATATATTCTTCCTCTTTAATCTGCAAATTATGCCTCATTAAAGCTGCACCATGAATTTAATGTGGAAATACACCGCTCTTATCAGCCTAAATTACAACGGGAGACTTTAACAGAGGAAACATTCCATCTCCACTAATTGAGACCCTGTAGATTCTCCAAATTGAATCCTTGTGTCAGACATTTCTTGTCCACAGGAAGTGATTGATTGTAAATTGGGGGTGAGTTTCGAACCATCTCCTAAACCTCTCCGAGGGATTGCGTCGGACTCACCGGTCTCCGATCGTTAACCCTTCGCTTCCTTGAAGTCTAGACGCTCATTCCTTTTAAAATAACAAACAAATTAAGTACGTATTTCCCCCCAGAAGCCGTTTCTCCTGAGAGCACGTGTACGTACATATGCTCACGTGTGCAGACGTACACAAGGGAGCAAAAGATTAAATGCCAAATAGTTGGAAAGGTCAAGCAATGTTTGTGGATAGATGGGGGGAGAATATTAATACGAGATTTCCATAAGGGGTTTGTTTGTAAAAAAAAAACAACAACAATGTTATAAATGATTTAAAATGGAGACAGAGAGAGAAAAACTATCTTTTTTTGTTTTAAATAAAGAGTAAATTGAGGCGTTTGATTGATTACAAATCCACTTTAGTGATTCTGAGAAACTACTTTCAGTTATGTTGAAGGTACATTTCAGTAAATATCATCTGATTCTGTATTTCAGAGAGACTTAAAGTCCCAGTGAAAGAGGAGTTAGAGCGTCTTTAGCCTCAGCATTGTGGGGAATTATCATAATCCCACTCGTTTGAAATAGAATAGGATAAGATAAAACTTTGAAATTGATCATTTAAACAAAGTTTTTACCAGCGAGCTCACAGTGAAGTGTGGTTTCATATGATGGGTTATGTATGTTAAAGAAAGAGAAAAGTGAAGAATTTGCTATTAAATCAGATAAAATCCTTTAAACCCTGAAAGTGTTTCTCATTAACTGTAAATA
This sequence comes from Bovichtus variegatus, assembly GCA_943593645.1. NCBI lineage: Eukaryota > Metazoa > Chordata > Actinopteri > Perciformes > Bovichtidae > Bovichtus > Bovichtus variegatus. The sequence continues at coordinate 8,121,850 of CALSCE010009376.1, forward strand.
TTCTGCCTTCAAAGCAGGACGGATGTTGATTCTCACGTGAATTGGACACAAACCAGTTTATGGATCAATGTCCGAGAGATGCAGCTCAATGAATTATATTTCTGTTTGTTAGGCAGCTCTCAGCCTTGTTTATTTGTCAAATCTGTGGCTGTATATAAGCTGAAAAGACCAAATGGAGACCAGTTTAGTTACATTAAAAACACATGTATATTTAATAGTAACGTCCTGGTTGATAATTGAGAAAAACCCACTTCAGGTCGTGCTTCTCTATAATGCGTCCACGTTGTAAACACTGCTGGTGGACATTTCCTGAGTCAGTCGGGGACGTATGTATATAAAACATATGACATTGTGATATAATATATGTCGAATGAGTTGCTCCTTGCTCACCAAAGTGAACTGATTTCATGCAAACACATGGACTAGACGAACGTTCCCCGCAGGGAAACTTGAATGTCATTTTCCTTTGCATGTAGATGAGGAAATATAAAGCCACACGCAGGTTGAGATAATGCAGCTGCACTGGAAATACACATTCCTCCAGAGAGGCAAAAACAGGACCAACTCCACCAATTTTCCAAGTGCTACTACAGCCTTCATCTGCAGGCTAACAGGCCTTTTCATCTGCACTTTCAGCTGCTTTCACAGCTAATCGAATGGTAATGTGAACCATTTTAATTTGTCGGTCCTTGATTGCATACACGTCTCAGCAAAAGCGGAGTGGAATCTGAATAAAAAATACTGAAAGTTAAAAGTTGACGAGGAGAAGTGCACGTTCCCATTCAGGGAAAAACTTCTTTTCTAACCGGATTACGTTTCTTTTTGACATCGCGAACGCATTAATGGCACTTTTGCAGAAGGTTGATTATACAGTAGTGTGATGGGTGAGTAATAAGGATGTTGTCGGGTGAGGTGAAAGCTTTTATTCCACCGTTCCTAACACAATGGCAGTGCAGAGGAAGAGAAGGGACAGATGAAGATCGCTCGGGAAACCCTGGAGCATTAGTGATGCTGTAAGGAGGCTCCGTCTCCCTCTAAACCCTCTCAACTATTTTTCTTGACCTTTTACTTGAAGAGACGTTTATGCACTTCTCTTCCTCAAGATCAAATGTCTGCCCTCCTCATAACATCCTCTCTATATATCTCCCCTTCACTTGGCAGCCGGCTTTTTATGTCGGACAGTTTTTTTTTTCCCGTACGAGCAGTTAACAATGGAACGAGGCGTCTTTAGCCTCAGCGAGCTAAATGCTTTTGAGGAGCAGCACAACAGACACTTCCAGATTCTTCTGAATCTGAATGCGTAAGAATAAGTAACATACCTGTTTTGAATGAAGAAGACGCTTGTTGTTTAGGCTGTAAGTGTGTCTGGAATTTAACCTACATTATCTTAAGAATTTCAGTTTTTCAAGACGTTTTTCTCCACATGTTTTGTGTGTGTTCAGACCTTCTGAATATAGTTCCAGTGTAAGTTAACCTCAAGTTTTAACCTCCTCTCTCTTGTGGGAATAAAATCAAATGTGTTGCACGGAAGCTTTCCTGCTATAGCTTGTTGTGGACATGTATCAAAGTTAATCTAGTTCTAAAACACATAAAAAAGAAAACCTCCAATGAGTGGACTGATGATTAAATTGCCCACTGAAATGAATCGGCAGTATTGTGGTTGGAAACATTTGCTTTTTTCTTATCCAAAGCGTCTGTCTTTGGCATAACAGTCGAGGTGGCCTCGGCCTCAAAGTGGCCCCAATACTTTCATTAATTGACATCCGACAAAGTAATCTGATGAATACAAAGTGCCCTTTAGACTAGACCGCCACACACACACACACACACGGAGCAGATGTTTCACGTAATGGGAGCACAACAGGAAGAGAATTCAATTCAATTTGGCCCGAGGTCTAATAGGACATCAAGTGGAAGAGGAAGGCGATAGGGTTTCACACTGGAAGCCCATCTGTGTCCACGCTCCCCTTCAAACCCACCCACCCAGTGATGTTGTTAGACTGAAATGAGACAAGAGCACCCTGATGCATCGTAGGCTGTAATCACCTTCTCCAATGACACCATGAGGCCTCGGGTTGAGAGGAAAGGGCCAAAGATCCGTTTAGTTTGATGGCATTCAATGCATGTATTGTCTTTGTGCAATTTCATTGCGTTTTAAAGGGATTAGGAGGCTCCCGGGCAGCGGTCAGGTGACCTTCAGGCGTAACATGAAAGTATCTGTGTCATTGTTGGTTCACAGTCTCCCAGGAGGTTGACTGGGGCAACAGACCATTGTGCTTTTGGCACAATATCCACAGTATACTTTCGCAAAGTACTTTTGCTTCAGCAGCATCCGCAGCCTGCTGCCATCAGCCCGGTCGACGAGGATGAGGGACTACACCCTATTTATGGACTTTATTAAGCTATAATAAGCAACATGAAATGGAATAATTTACTCTCAGTTCATCATGTGTCTCAGTTGGAATCATAGACTGTTTAGAAGACGTGGACTTCGTCACCGTATTGGTTTTGGTCCATATCTTGGTTTTGTGGCCGTCGCCATCTTGGTTTTTTTTTGCAAGCAGAAGTGACACGCGAGGGAGGAGCTAAGTACAACCGAAACATTTTTTTTTTTTAGAGGATCAAAGTCGGACAGTTAACTTTGATGAAAGTTGTAGAGACCTGTCAATCAACCTGCTCTTCGACTGTGAATGGGAGACTTGAAAAACTAGCGATTGAGACAATAAACTCTTCAGGAAAATGTTTACTGAGGTAATAAATACTGACGCCTGGTCTGAATTATCAATGTGGTGCTACCAGTAACCCCCAAAGTAGTAAAGTAATCATAGGTCTGGATGGGACAATCATAGACTAATCGTATTTCTTTGATTTGATTGTGTTGCCGTCATCCTGCGGCATATCTGTGGAACAGCTGTTTAATGCACATTTATCATGAAAGAAGGTGGAGTTATCATGGGAAAATGGGAAAAATGGGACTTTTCCTCCTCCAGAGACGATAATCAGAGGTATGTTGGTAGAAAAAGTAGATTTTGAAAGAAAGGTGATGATCTCCTATTAAAAGCAATAATATTGACTCTTAAAAAACATTTGTTCAAACGTTTGAAATATTCGCAGGCAGAAGGCAGTTAAAGACGCAACTTCATGACCAGGGAAGTGTGAAATGTTCTGATTGTGCTGGGAGTTTAAAAAAAATAAATATAGATAATATCTTGTATCAAGTCAAAATAGTTTTTTAAAGTATAAATGAGTCCCAATCAGTCTTGTGTGGAGAGATCGTGTCCCTTGGAACTTTTAGTTATGTGTATTTTCTGAGTTTCTGAGGGTAATTGCTTCACGTTGGCAGAATGCATCTCACACTTCACCTGCTCTGTGCTGCTGCTTCACGCTGCTTTACTTGATCCAGCAGATAGATTATGTGTCAAATCATGTCAGCAAGCTGTTTGGGAGTCCCAGCTTTTACCTTAAGTTCCCTGATGTGTCCCAACAGCCTCCCTGTGTTTAAACGAGCAGATGCAGGAGAGAGAGAAGCACCGAGTCAGAGGCAAACTCTACAAACTGAATTAGCATTAAAAGAAGCCGCAGCAAGCTGGAAACCATTTTAGTTTTTGAGCTGTTTGGCCAGCAGCAGGTGCTTTGTGGCACACGTGGAGACACATTTCTTTTAGAGCCCTGCTCAAGGACACCGACAGTAGTTTTTAGAGGCAAGGAAAACGTGACACATCCACCTTTTAAAGGTCCCAGCAGGTCTGGAGACTCCAGGTTCCTGGGCACTCGAGGCCAGCGCTGCCTCAAGACACCATGAGAGCGATGGAGCAAAGTGTCCGTAATGTTGTTCTAACCTCTTCTAATAAACGCAGAAATAACTGTATAAGATCGGCAGACATACGAGGTGTACGTCCTCATACGTGAAGCCCGTGTCCTGTGCTTTCCTAAGGCTAGGGCGGGTAGTGGAGTCAGTGTGGTCATGTGACTGGTGAAATATACAGTAACGGGGGGAGATTTGAATGGAGGCTCTGCGTTTAGACCCGGGAGAGTGAAGCAGATGGCGCTCGGGTGGAGAAGCCCTTCAGGAAGCTTGAGGATTGCTGTGCATATTTGTCGCTTTTAATGTTGATCAAGGCAAGAGCAGCACACACACACACACACACACACACACACACACACACACACACATTCCTGCGAGGTATAGAGCTTTTAGTCGATAAAGACTAGACAGCCTCTAAGTAGCTACTCTCATCATTAGTTCTGCAGCCCTCTCTATGGCTACGACTGCTCATTTGTAAGTGTGGGATGTTTCCCCGGCTGTGGCTCCATCTTTTGTTGCCCTCACTGTTTGCCATTCAGTTTATGGGGCCCACACACACACACACACACACACACACACACATCCATGGATCCCTCTCTCTTTTATTATGGGAATTCCAGACACATGTGAGTGAAGCAGGGAGGCAATCCAGATACCCCTCCCCCTCCGGCCGGTATCCCCTCATTCTCATGGATTTCTCATGGGGGCTAAAGCAGACGAGAAGGGGGAGGAGGAGGAGGAGGAGGAGGAGGAGGAGGAGGAGGAGGAGGAGGAGGAGGGAAAGAAGAAGGAGGAGGAGAAAGGAAGGAGAGCTAGGCTAATTCATCAATAATCTTTACCTAATCCCTCCCTCTCCCCGTCTCCTTCTCACTCTCGATCTCTCGCTCTCTCTGCCTGGAGGCATTCAAGCAATACATCCATCCCCCGCCCCACCTCACACACACACACTCACACACACACACACACACACTCACACACACAGCCCTTATACACACACTTGCATGCACACACATAAGACTCTGCCTGAACACGTCCAGAGGGAGAGGATGAATCGCGCTGGAGAGTGTTATTTCTTTCGCCTCCATATGTGTGTTGGTGTGTGTGTGTGTGTGTGTGTGTGGTGTAAGTGGAGTCCTCTGAGGGCTGTGTGTCTTAGCTCTGACCGGGAGCCAAAATGGTGATTATAGACTAGAGAGACTAGGTGTGGCAAGATGGGGCGGCGTCAAAGGCTTTGTCTATAGTTCCCGTACAGCCCACCAACCGGGAGGAGGCTCTGCCTGTCTATCAGAGTCTGTCCTGGAGCCATGCACAGTCTGGGATTGAAAGAGCTGCTGCTGCGTGTGGCTGAACCACTCCTAAACCAAGACCTAAGCCACGGGGAATTAGACAAGCACAAGTTCAAGAAGCTGGCAGGAACCTTTTGTAGCCAGATACCAGAGCAAGTGAAGAAGAGCCGGAGCACGCTGCATCTTTGTCTTCTGTCAGCCTCGTTTACTCTTCTTTTGCAAGTCATGACAAAGATTTTCTAAAGAGAAACCAAAAAAAAAAAAAAAAAAGCCAAACTTCTGTGGAGTGCCCGCTGAGTCACAAACCTTTTGAAGAGGTTTTGCTTTTTTTGGGAATCCAAAAAGATCCTCTTGAATAATTTTTTTTTTTTTCCACTTTTAAAGGATGCGATTTCAATGATAACACCATTTGGAATATGGGACTTTTAATCTATGATTTGGACCATGGGGACAGGAAACTATGTTTTTGTGCTCAGCTCTGGGTAATTTTGATAAGTATGTCACATTTATTCCGTTTGTTCCGACCTATTCCGTGCGATGCTTTTGCCCTACTTTGATTTCACTGTGGTAACTTGGGTGTTAAGCTGTGTTGACTCGTCTTTCTCAACAAGTGCAGTGCAGCGTAGAATGGATAACAGTGTGTGCACTATTTAAATACAAACACAGCTCTTGTTTTACTCTGGTTTAGACTCATCTCGGTGTTAGTTTGTGTTTTGTGTGTGTTTCGGTTCCAATGAAGCCAAACGCTGATCGAACGTGTTGTTACAGTTAAAGCTCATGTGCCGTGCACCGTGACCACGTGAACGTCCACGTTTCAATGCACAGCCTGTGCTTTGGATGCTTTACATGTATTGACCACTTATCATCTGATTAGTGCGTGTTGACCTTCTGCGGGTGACGGAGCAGACCTCCGTGACTTCCTTCCTTGACCCCTCCTCCTTGTGCCTCTTTCTTCCTCGCATATTGTGACTGTTTTTACGCTTGACTCTTCCCGTTTAAAAAAGAACAAGAGAGAGACTGTGTTAAAATGTTGAACCTCTCTCTTCTCTTTCCTCTCTTCGCAGCTCTCGCAGGTAAAATCTCTCCGACCAGCTCAGACGCCCTCCTCAGCTCCTCAGCAGTGACGGCCAGTCCTTCGCCACCCAATGTGTACCTTCCCGCCAACTTCAAAATGTCCAATGCACAACTGGCTTTCTTCTTGCGGGAGGCTCAGATCACAGGACAAACAGTTGGCGGCGGCAGCAAGAGCAGCAGCAGCCCCAGCACTGGACACCCGCTGCAGCGCTCTGAGAGTTTTGTGGTTTTCCAGACAAAAGACCTCCCTGCCATCAACATAAGCTTTGGGCCTTTTGCCCGGGACCAGGCCCTGTCCAAGGAGCTGCTCCAGCCAGCTAGTCCGCTGGATATCCCCGGCCAGCTGACAGTCAACTGGAAGGTGCGGGCTTTCATTGTCCAGGCGCGGGTCTTCTCCAACAACCCCACTGTCCAGGTGTTTTTCTACATCGCTGGCCGCGACTGGGACGACTTCAAGGCGCAGGACAAGCTTCCCTGCGTCCGTCTTCATGCCTTCCGGGACGTCCGTGAAATTAAAACCTCCTGCCGCATGAAAGGCAACCTGGCGCAGTGCTTGGCCCAGCTGGAGCTGCCGGCGTCCTGGTTTAACACCAACGTAGCCCCGCTGGGTCGGAGGAAAGGCTCCGCTGACGGGCTCTTGGATGGGCTCACCAGTGAGACCCTCCAGGCTGAGCTCTACTACACACTCCATGGGCCCAATGGGGATGGGGAGTGCAGTGAGGGCTCAGGTCACAGGGGTGCCGGTGCTTCCAGGGGAGAACCTCTGTCACAGCACCCCCTGCTGCGCATCGGGAGCATCAGCCTGTACCAGGCCAGTCAAGAACAGCTGCTGGTGGACAAACAGTTGGACAAGAACATGTTCCTCAGGCTGCCTGAGAAGCCCCTGAAGCCTGGAGAGACCCTCACCATCTTCCTCTACTTGATGCCCAACTCCACTGTGGAGCAGTTCACCCTCAGGTTAGTCTCCTTTCAAAAGTATACTGACGACATACTCTGTGTGTCCTGATTGCTTCCGAATTCATTCCTCTTTCCATCCTGAATGTCACATTTGATGTGTCTGTATTCACACGTCCAGCCCTTTGGAGGACAAAAAAAATTATCAAGCTGTTTACATGCACAGCAGAAGCTCATTCTGAGAATGTGCCTGTTTCCATGCAATCATGTACACAAGAGTTATTGATGAATAAATTATTTGCCTGGTTCCTGGTAGACCTCCGCCATCATTAGTCATTTCCCTCCTGTCATGAACTGCAGTCTTATATCTCTCTTTATAGTTATGCTCGCACATAATCGTCTGCAATTTGTCCAAGGCTTAGGCTTAAGGCGGTAGTACTGCATGTAAACAAAGCTTTGCAGTGTGAATGCTGCATCTTGTGAAGTCCCCAATGGACAGGCTTATAAGTAATATTGGATTTAAATGTCCAAACAGCCCTCCATTAATGGAACAATTATCACAGCGCTGGATAGCTTCATTACAGTCTTGATAATCAGCCTCATTCAAAGCAGCATAATTAGATAAATGTTTTTACATTACCTCATAATTAATAGCAGCATTTTCGGATGGCGTGTGACGTGTGCCAAGGTTGCGTAACACCGACTCGTGCAATATTCTCCGTCTCGAGCGTTCCAGCACACGACATACACTTATGTTCAGTGTATGTCTAAAGAGCCAAATGAGCATGTAATCACACATTTTTATCCTTCTCATTAATTTCTCCTTCACTGAGCGCAGTGATGTGCCAGCAGTAATTAAAGTCAGGTAAAGAAAGAAAAGGAGAAGACGGGGTTAAAGTGAGGCGCCGCTGTTCCAGTCACCTTTTGAAGTGGCGGTTAACATCCGGAGATTTCTTCTTTCTTTCTTTTTCCTCAGAACACGATTGTATGAATAATTCCCAGTGAAGTGCTGCTCAAAGCAGTTTGTGTTTAAAAGCACGAGGCCTGTGCTGACCAGGTAGTGCTCCTGGAGCCCATATTGAGACGCCGTGCTGTTCCACGATGTGCGGTATTCACGACAATAATCCCTGTAGTTCATTATCTGCCTGTAGGCAAAAAGCTGGGCACATATTTAACATACCAGTCCAAGGATATTTTCATTATGTTTAAATACAAGTCACTGAAATCAATAAACTCCCTTCCATTAACCACGAGTAATCACCAAATAGCATTAAATGAGAATAAAATGTATTCAGTTGACTTATGGGGTGCTGGGATAAAAGGAATGATTACATTTAAAAGTATAAAATGTGTGTTCTCATATTGCAAATGCATTTAAATTGTCTTAATTTTATCAGTGTATACGTAAATGGCAAAAAAAAAAAAAAAAAAAGATCTTTTGGTACATACTGCACATAATAATAATAATAATAATAAATTAGATTTATATAGCGCCTTTCTAAAAACCCAAGGACGCTTTACAAAGAAAAAAAAAACAAACAAAAACAAACAAAAAAAATGATTATAGGTCATAGGCCTTGGTAAACATGTGGTTGGAGGTCCAGGAACAATCAGAATATTTCTTATTTTATTTCCATTGATGACTGTATGACGGGGGCAGAAATGAGCCCCGTGACCCTCCTCTTCATCAGCGTTTAGGCTGGGATGGCAAACTTTTTGCTCTGCTTTTGGTCTCCACCAGCTCCTGAGGGCAGTATGTGCTCTTCAGATGTTAATGTTGCACCATGTTTACCAGCTGGTGGCTAACTGCCTCAGTCTGCTGCGCGGTGCTGAGCAGGTAGTGTACAGTGGCTTTTACAGCTTCTCTGCTGAAAACAGCTGCTTGTCGTGGCCGTTAACAATCTTATGAGAGCGATGAGAGGGAACCAGCAGAGTGAAGTTGCGGGCCGGACAGCTAAACAATAAGCTGAAAGTCACTATTAAGCTGCGTAAAGCCGAGGGGAGCTGCAGAGTGGGCTGCGAGAGACCCCTTTACATTATCACAATGTTCCCCAGTGTCGTTGTTATTCACAATATGTAGATTACAGCTGCTTTAAGGTACTCATAGCTTCCCTGGAATACTACCTGCCGCCGGTTTTGCAGGGTGCATGCACAATATGAGCATCATTTAAACTGAAAATGGGTTTTAAAAAGGTTTAAAACATAAGTCGGCCATTAGTTGCGATCAACTTGCTTTGCTGTTGGTTTTTCTGTTTTCTCCCTCCATCCTTCCACAACTGTGCCCTCTCAGCTGAGCGTCAATATGCGTTTTTATATTCTCTGAGGTTAGAGCTGCGTCTCCCAAGGACCACGATGGCTGCTGCTGCAGTGAATAATATTTGGCCGTGTTAAATTTCTCCGTTTGACCCTCTAGAAGAGCTGAGGGAGCTCGAGGCTCGGCGCTCGGCGCTCTCTCCGGTCGCTGCTCCTCTTTCCTTCTCCTCGGTTGTCAACACAATATTCAGGGTTAGAGAATAAATGATTATTTGCACTTGACAAAGCTTGAGGAAATTAATTCTTCCCCTGCTCGTAGGCGTGAAGGCAGCAGGAAGAATAGAAACGCAAGGAGCCCAATATCAGCGTCTATCTCAGCAACCATGATGAAACACACTGTAAATATGATTGTTGTAATCTTAACTGAATCTCTTACGGCCTGAAATTCTGGAGATTTGCAGGATATTAATTAGGCCTCAATAACTCAATATGCTCAGGGGGAAAACTAGTTTCAAATTCTCCCTGCAGGGAAGGTTTATTAATAGTGATTCTTCACATTTCGTTGGGGGAATCACTATTAATGAACCCTAACCTCTAAAGGTTACCACCCGAGGAAATCTAAAGCATAATATCCACCTTTAATTCATGGTTGATTGACAGGACATCTCCAGAGAGTTGACATGTTATTCGCCTATTGATTTAAAAAAAAAAAAAAAAAAAAAAAAAAACATATTGATGCACGGTGAATACGGATACTTTTATATCTTTACCTTTTTATGTCTTTGGTTTTCATTTTTACTTCAGTTTACCTAAAAACACGTGCTTTGAGTAGTGAAACTGTTTGTGTATTACACCCTATGGACCTTCATGTTATACAACTATATCCTCTTTTGAGATACAACATTTTTTATCAAGAAGCAACATGTGCAGTTTTGGACTTTTGCTTTTTATTTCCATTGCACCAGTCTGGTGGTCGTGGCTGCTTTTGCAAAAACATTGCGGTGAAACGTTCCCTTTGTCGCCCTGCAAAAGTGTTTCTATGCCGATTTAAAACGAATCATTTAAAATGTTTGTTTTTTGTTGTTTTTTTTTAAACTAGAATAATTTCCCTTCTCTGTACAATCAACACAATGCAGCAGACTCTGGACTGTGCAGCGATTGCATTTCTTATTTGTCTCAAAATCCAAATCATTGGCCGATCAGTGTTCTCTCTTTTATTTTGAAAGAAAAAAAAAGAACAATTAAATTTGAAAAGCTAAACCTAAGACCACATTGGCCCATTTCCCACTCGGCGATTGTGCATGGATTATGGACGGCTTTTTATGTGTATATTGAAAGCTGTTGGTGCGCACCCTTCATTATCAAAGGAATCCCAAGCATTTGTCTTCACCCTGTCAGAGCAACACTCACGCCCCTGAACACACCTCCTCTGTAAAGAGGCAGGACCTAGTGTCAGTCATAATATTCTACGTGGCACAGAGTCTCCGGCTGACACTGCTCTTCACTTTTACTGATCCTTCATCTGAGATCCATATTACAAAATATTTCATTAAATCAGAGAGAAAGAGTTGTGAGAGTCTGCCAGCCAAGACGTGGTGTGACGACGCTACAGTCAGGCTTTGTAGTACAAGTGGAAAGCCTTGTCACGTCCCCTGCCTCTTGAAACATTTAGCTGACCATGTCGGCATCCACACACTCCTGCGGTTCTCAGGCGCGCCGCCTCTCCGAGCCCCTCGCAGTGATGGAAATGAGGACTGATAAAAGAGAGTTGAAACAGAGAAGAGAGCCCAGCTCCACACTCCTCAGTGACTCCCCTCGATAGGGTGTAGGTTCAAAAAACTCTGGAAGCCAACTGTCGAGTCGTCCCCGCGACGAGGAAGACGAGTTAACGATGCAATGAGGAGCGCGTTGGAAGATGAAGCAGGAGGCCTCCCCGTCCTCCCCATCCTCCCCGTCCTCCTCCGACTCCTCCGTCAATTATCTTCCTTTCCGCTCGTCCAGCGTGAAGAGCGCCGACTTGTTATTGCAGATGCCCGGCACACAGCGGACAGCGCCCGCCACACAGCGGACAGCGCCCGCCACACTCGAGAGCATGCCATGCAGTGAGATGGCCAGTAGTGTCAGATTTGGTTGCCATGGCAATGCGATGATAATATGCGTCGCTGTACCTGATGGTCTATCTTTAATATTTATTTTTATATATAATGACATATAATCAGGCGTGCTCTGCCGGTCGTGGTGCAGAGAAGTTCAGCTTTTCTCTTTTTGCACTTTGAATGTAATTTAATGTAATTCATCAGCCTTTATTTATACGCAATGTTTTCCACTCAGGATCACACGTTTATTTATAGAACCACAATAGTGACTGCATGGATACCCGCTTCATGAAAGACGCTCTTCTCCCCGTCATGTACTTGTTGTGCTGCACAGAAAGTGAAAGCCTATTTTTTATCCTGTCATTTTGTTTTGTTTGGAGTTAATAGAGAATAACAATTTGAGCAGAGAATTCATAACATTGGACTCAATTAATGAAGAGTGATATCTGAGAAGTGCAGCAGACAGAAACCTCGACTACATTTTCATGCACACTCATATTCCACTGTGCCAAATATGACAATATTGCGACGTTGATACGGGTCATGTAAACAGCATATTCTGTTTGGATAATGCAACTTATGGTTTATTCTGCAATTTACGATTAAGACGACACGCGAAGGTGACATTTAGCGTGTCGTGTGTCCATCACTGGAGCCGATAAACAACGTGACCCAAAAGAAAAGCGCACATTTCTGGTTGGAAGGAGAAACACTACCCTTTAAACATTATGCAAGACTTGGATAATGCGCAAATAAGAGGGAGGCTGAGCGTGCACGGTGGGATATTAGTGGAATATTCATTTCCATAAGAAACCGAATATGTTGCGCATGTAAACGCAGTCGCTGAGCTCTTAGCACCAAGGCTAACGGCAAAACAGCTGTTAAAACATCCAGGATGTGGCAGCCGCTTAAATGGGTTTAAAGTCATTGGCTGCGTTTATTTTATTTTATAAAAGACGCATTGACAGAACTATGTGGACAGCACATAATGCAGACGATGTGTGTACAATATGGTTCAAATCAAGCTCTGCTGATCAGGTTTATAATAACAATTGCACAAATGACGGCATGCAGCGTGATGTGACATGTGGCTCATATAGTGATGAGTCCACAGAGAATCACCAATTAGCCGCCTTTAAAGATAAATCTCACGAAATCTTTAAAGCGTAAACATGTCTTCTTACTCCACTGTCACTCTGGGCTCGTGGGACTATCTGTCACAGCTTCAAGGACACATAAGCAATTTCCCCCCTAAATACAAAGCTTTGGACTATGAATCATTGTGAAATGGTTGTGATGTCTTCATAGTATTTTCTCAGCGCAGGGCATCACTTCTGTCTCCAGATGTTCTGTATAGTGTGAGAGGACTTCCTGCTGTCAGAAGACCTCTGATCGGTGTGACGCCCGGCTGGGCAGCTGAAGGAAACGTGCAACTGTAGCTGGTCACAGAAAGTCCGTGTCGTGGTTGGGGAGGGATCTAATGGCACGATTGGCACAATGAGTCATTTTAATGAGCCAAAACAGTCTGTTTCCACCTGACGGACGAGTGAAAAATGACCATGTGGCACAACATCCGCTTGTATATCTGCATCTCTTATACCTTTCCCCCTGCAAAATGAGCACATGTGTATATATGCATGGTTTTTAAACACGGGGGAAAAAAAGCGGAAAAAAATCACTAATAATTTTCCGTTTTTATTTATTATATGTTCACTTAAACGCGTGTCTGTGGAAAGTGGCGTGTCCACCTGGGTGTCATGTTTCCATCACTGCTGATGAAGAGCGTGACTCCTGCAGAGGCTTCTCTCCTGGGGAGGAACGCCGATTGTAACGTTTCCCACAGAAGACAAAAGCCAGATGTTAGCGGGGGCTTTAGGGACATTTATATTCCAACACAAAGACGAGCACTAACTCTTACTACTGCCAGGGAAATGCTAATTATTTCCACTGTCCTGGAACTAACCTTGCTTTGCTCAGAGAGCTGCAGACGGTACGTTGCCAGGAATATTGTGTTCATTGGTTTATTCATATGGAGACTTGGATACCAAAGGGTCGTGTAAGTAGCTTAACCTGAAGGAGACTTTTAAACAGCAGCGAGGTCACTGCATGCACGGTGATGTAGAGAAAGTGATGAGCTGCCAATTTAGATTTCTGGTGACTCGTTGACATTTTCGCCTCGTTGCAGTACACATGGACTATATTCATGTTATTCTCATCTGTGTGCACGGTACAAGGCTCTTGGAAACGGCGCAATACTGTAGATCCCTGGGTACAACATGCGGTATTCAAATGCCCTGGCTCCACATCATGGCTTGATGAGCAGAGAGCGCGGTGGAAGCCAGAGAGAGTGACCCACATTCAGCAGTGGTGGCTTCTTCCCCGGCAGCTAGAAGGTCGCATGCGCCTCGTAGGGAACGCGGCAACTTCCCGACCTCAGCCTCTGCTTCCTGCCAGCTCCGCGCTCTCCCATCGCTCCGCGTCCCACTGTCGCTGTCGGCTCGTCTTTTTCCCCCGACGCCTTGACGGGGGAATGTCATCACCTCCTCGCCGCGGTGCGTTCAGGCGTTCAGATTGTATGACTGGAGAAGTGACGCCGCTGCCGTGGGCCGTCTTGTCACGACACATCGGGTGACATGGAGAACGGATGTTTATCGGCGCTCGTCTCTGATAGAGGAAGAGCGAGTCAGGAGAGTCTTCACAGGAAATCAAACCAAACAAAGGCCTTCGACGAGGCCGCGGTGGACTTCACCACTTTCAGGCTTCCTTCCTTTCTTCCCGTCTCACTTTCTAAACTGTGAATACGTTTTTTTGAGGTCGAGCAGCAGGGGGGGAAGTATTTACCATTGTGAACTTTAATGTGTGTGGATCCCCTCTTAAATGCCGCTGGCACAAGTCACAAAAGGGGGGTACACTGTATGTGCCAAGATTTTAATGAAATGGGCTGTTATGAGCCTGAGTTAGTTTTTAATGCTTAAAGAAAGTTGCATGTGTCAGCTCTCTACGGCAGGCTGAATGCAGACATTTATGCAGGTTTATTCCGCTGCTTGGCTAATACTAAAGCAATTCAGCCCTTTTCTAACCTTGAATAGACAAGCTGAGGGACTTTGTTTGGATAATTCTACGCTTGAAAGATTTTTATATCAGAACCGTAGCCATGGAGGACTTTTTAGTGTGCGCAGCATGTCGTTGAGGGTTGATCTGCTTTTTGAGACAAACAAACCCACAACCAATTAACTTAGACATTCCATCTATCTGAACTCAGAAAGTTAATCTGGGTCAAGCACACAGCTGTAAACTCATTAGGCATTTGCACATATCTGCTGTTTCCCATTTTCCCACCCTATCGCTACATCCTGTTAATATTCACATTTTGTAAACACAGCCAGCCAGAAGAGCGTTTAATCAGCAGAAGTATCATCATCGAGGCGCGTATATGTGTGCACAGTCACCGTGACCTTTCACTTCAGCTCTTATTCATTAACCTCTTCAACCTGCCGGTGGGCTCATTAACCGCGTCCTGCAGACGAACGTTGTTCAGGGACACACAACTGTTTCTATGAGCAAAGACCTAAACCAAATATCAGGCTGAATAATATGAAAATGTGTAATAATGACGTCTGGGGTTTTATGAAAGTGTTGCAGAAGATGGTATAATCGGCAGCCATTTTCCCCATTAACCATGTAAAACTTGAATTGATTCCTTCTGACACTGTTAGTTGTGATGTGTTCAAACTCTGTGGGAAAAAAATAGTAAAAAACAATAAGTTTTGGTGAGAAAGTTGCACAGTTTCAACCCTATCATCTATTCTCATCTTAACCTTTATTTTTCTTGATATAACCTTGAAATACTCTTCATTGAAGCTCTCCGTTCTTTTGCATCTTCCATCAACAGATGAACAGCAATGGAAGCTCTGCAGAAATGTGTCCCGCTAGTTTGTCCATTCGATTGCATTGGTCTAATGAAAGCTATAATCTTGAATATTTGTGAAAGTGCCAAATGATTTCACATTCATTTCACCATATTCTCTTCTCATATTGGTCCCGTGCTTTGGGAAGTCGGTTGATCTAATGTCTGTTTGTGTAACAGATGGATAAACACAGACAGACCTGAGGATTTTCTGTGCTTTTCCGCTTTTTCCAAAGCACATTTGAATATTGCCAAATCCTGCAGACTGTGCTGGTTTACAGACGGAGCCTGAGAGACAAATTGACAAAAGCTCAGAGCTCCTCATTTCCAAGGTAATCAAACAAGCTGTCCTCTACTATAAGAAATATGTTTTCCATTTGACTGCACGGGTTCATGTTAACTGTTTTATCTTCGTAAATTCATTTTCTCGTGCCTCCAAATGAAACTGCAAATCTTTCAATCACCATACGTGTTTGTTCTCTTTCCCGACGTATTTCTTCGTTTTCATCTGGACAGCTTTATGTTCAGTTCTCGCCCTTCCACAAAACGAGTCGTGCTGCCGCTCAGGCTGTGAAAAATGTTGACGTCGCTCCAGGAATGCAGATGTATTTTATCGGCTGCTGCTTTCTGCAGGCTCACAACGTACTGTAGTCTAGTCTCTGTAGTTTAGTCTCTGTAGTTTAGTCTCTGTCTGCAGAATGTTTGCGTATCGTGAAGTCCTGATGATGATGACATATTGGGGAAATGATGCTCCTAATCCTCTAAATTGTAATGCAGTGTGACTCCACAATAAAAGGGACTTCTTTTATTGGGTTGATAATTGAGCCTTTACTTTTTAAACTTTTTTGACAGTATTTTACTTCTGTGTATGATCGTCATAAGATCAACATTTGACCTAACCTGCGTCAAGACTCAGCCGTGATCCTAGTGTTGTCTCCTCTTGGCTAAATAAATGCAGCGCCTCTCTATGGACCGATGAGACAAATGAACGTTTTACAAAAAACACAAAATGAGCCATCAATGCTCAGAAACCCTGATTAACAGCAGTCCTGCATGAACAGTGGATCAAATTACCCCACGCGTCTGGGCGAGCCTGATTAATCCATCAGGAAGTGTTTGGCTGCGCTCGCTGCCACTAAATGTGCTGTAATCAGTTATTGAGTTTAAGGGAGTGTTGCCTTCTTACCCCGCGGAGATGGGTGCTGCGTAACTTTCTTCAAGACATGATTGAGTGACAGAACGCGTTCACTCGCCGCTGCTTTTTATCTTTAGTGCAGATTTGGGTCCGTGATCGGATGACCTTCGCTGAGGAAAACGCAATAATGTTGAAAATCAGGTGCAGGTTGATGGGCAGGAGGTAGTGAGGCGTCTAGCCTGGGAGGTTATCGTATTTCTCAGTCAGCATGAAATTTCTGTCCCCCTTCCTCCCCCATTAGATCATTTTCTACCTGCACAAAGCAGCCCTCCTCCGACACACACAGCCTTATGTGGTTATCTTCAAAAACCTTTAGGGGTTTAGGGGACAGGACTAAGATAAGCCATATTTTCCACTGCAGGCAGCCTCCATTTACCTGTCCCTCCCTCTTTCATGTTGTCACAGACAGGAATTGGCGAGGTTTTATTACTATCTCTGCCTCCCTCCCTCCTTCTTTCTGCTTTTTTATGATGGCTGCCAAGAGATTTGCCGAACCAATCTGAAGTAATATACACGGCTCTGCACAGCGTGAAGGATTGTACTGCCCAGTAGGCTACAGTTTCAAAGGAGGCAGCCGTGTGGAGAAGTTGCATCTTCCCACCACAGATAACTTTTGATTTTAATGATGTGCTCTCTGCCTTGAGTGAGTGTTCTTCACAGCTGTTATTTGCAAACCTGAACATCGCTGCAGATCACTGCAGATGCTCTGTTTACTGATGTCCAGGACTCTTTAGGTCACACAGAAGTGTTGCTTTAAGTTCCTGGGACTCAGAGTAATTGTGAGTTATTCCACGAGACGAGCAGAGTTTCAGCGTTTGCTTTGCATTAATCCAGAAAAAGAACAAAAGCTATTTCTATGTTTGAGGCTCCAGATTAACACGGACCATTTGCGGTTTCACTTGTAGTCACGACCTTGTGTTTGCTGTAAACACTGCATGGCAGGAAGTCACAACGAGCTGAGAGGGAGGAGGGAAGCAGAAGTCCGTCACGAGGGTGATAAAAGCACCTTTAAACGCAGCGCAATGGCTGTAACTGTAAATGAATAATGGGTAAGATGATGCATTTTAAACACATGTGAAACTGTAAGAGACATGAAGACATGATCGGGTTAATGCATATTCATAAAACACGCCAGCCATCCGGGACTACAGATATTACGATTGTAAATGCATGAATTAGTTTTTCCCGCTTCCCTCTGGTGGCACAATCCGCATGATGCGCCCCGTCACATTTTTTATTTTTATTTTTTTACTCTTATCACGTCTTCATTTGCAACAGGGCAATATTCTCTCTGCAGGGATGTAGTCAGTGGTGACGCACGGCGCTCGCTGTCTGCCAATGACGCATATCCTTCAAGTGTTTTGGCGAACAATCACAAGAGCGGTCGTATCACCTGAAATTCAAATGTTCCATCTCACTGAAGGACGGCAGCTTGTTTTCACTTTCATTTCACAGAATTTGAGAAATTCCCTTTCGTTTTTATATCCAGTTGCTATATAGACACTTGGATCCACAGCGTGTCTTTAAGGAGAATTTGAAATAAAGGTCCACGGTAGAGCAACCTTTGGTCGGGCAGGACGCCGCTGGACGCCACACATCCCTCCACAGTACTTTCCAGGTGGACTAACCGGCAGCTATGAGATAAGCCAGGTCCCCGTTTTCCCATGAATGGCGGTCGTGGGTAAATATCCCTGCTCTGCTGTGCTGCAGGCGCCGAGGGCTGCACTGATATTATCTCACCTCCTCTATGACAACATGCCTCATGGTCATGTGCACATGTTTGATGCATGTACAATCTGTCTTTTTCTCCTTCACGGATTGATATACCTGCATGACAACAAAGACTGTTGTTGTTCGTTCTCTGCTTTTGATTTTGACAATTTTGCAGTCGAGAGACAGGTTGGAAATGTTGGAGTTATTTCTACCTTATGCAATAACACTCGTGCGTTGTCACCCCAGCTACACACCCGGCAACCTCAAGGTTAAGAAAGTATGCAGTGCCGTCTCTCCAGTGGGGGCCATTCCTTTAGTAAACATTATGTATGCTGTAGCGGAGGGTGTTAAAGGGAGTTCAAAGAGAGCACCACAGCGGGGGGTTCTTGGCCCCGGGCCATGCTCCTGCATCTCTTTAACAACATAGGGTGAAGTCTAACAAGTGCAAATTGCATTTATATGTGGTCAGTATTATCGGCAACAACTGTTAGATTACTTCCCAGCGTGCATTCAGGACTGAATGCACCCCCCCCCAACCCCCACCTACATCATCATCCCCCACCTACACCCCCCCACCCACGCACCTACATCATCCCCCCACACAGTGAAGCCCAGCTCTTCATACCACCACGTATGAAACCTTTTCTCTTTTATCTTATTTCTTTGTTCTTCCTGGGGTGGGGTGTGGGGGGGGGGTCCTCCTGCTGCTGGAAGCTTGTTATGTTAGGCTGCTTTAAATTAGAATAATTTTGAGCACACTCCTCAAAAATTGATGCCTCCCAGCAAACTAGGACAGATTTGTTATGGCCGTTTGCGATGCCCTCCCATGCTCTTTAATGGCTGTTTAGCAGTCCGGCCTCACAGCTCGGCACCGAGTCGTGAACTCTCGCATGTATTTCTTTCTTTCACATTTAAGGGAGAGTGGGCAGTGCATCCTGAAGCCATTTGGTGGATTGGGTAGCATTGAAGAACCCGGTTAAAACGGATCATACGTCCCTTTTTAGAAGAAGTCTGAATGAAGTGAATTGGCAACCATATCCAAGAAGCATAATTCTCTTCAGCGGTGAGGTTTTAAGGACTGTGCTTGTCTTTGTTTACTCCTCTGTGGGAAGTGTTTTGTTTAAGAAAGCATTTCTTCTTGTTGTAGCACTAGAAAGCATCCTGCAGCAGAGGGACCAGGAGACACAGAGAACTGTGTTGTTATTTCAGGCTCAGGCTTGAAGGCTCTTCTCTTATTTTTTTTGTTTTAAAGCGGATAATACAGTTTTTTTTTTTTGTTTTTGTTTTTTTTTTTATAAACTGGATCTTTTTTTTTTCTTATCAGCGCCGTTGATAAGATCTGGGCAAAGACCAGGGTCAAGTTGGCGGTCAGGAAAATGATTTAGCAAACTGAACCTCAGATTCAACTTTGTCCCACTTTACTGAGCTCGTGGAGTTGTTGTAAGTAGATTCAGTAAAAGCAGATCATGGTGAAGATGCTACGACTAAAGGTTTGTTGACTCTTTGCAGTGATGGCACCACATCCTCATATGAGCAGTTAACTAGTGAAATATATCCTGATTTAAAGGATCATTTGTAACTTAAGAAAAACCAAAAATAGGACACAGGTTGAAAGAAAAGCAACAGGACGTTTCTTTTGATTGTAGTGTTTCACCCTTTTCACCCGTTTACATCATTATTTTCTCCCCTCATTAGCAATGAGTGGTATTTAAGAAAGTTTCAACCACTGATTATTTATATTGAGCACAGTTAATTACTTCTCCATCAAGATAGCCTCCATTAGCTCTCTGCCCACCCACAAAGCAGCACATAAGCTGCACAATAATCACTGAGTATTACAGCCCACAGAGTGGAGGCTATTCGAAATTAATTTGACACCTACTCAAGATTTACAACTTGAAAGGTTCTTGCATATGTAAAGAAATTGTGACCATAAAAGACAGAGGGAATGTTTTGTCCTGAATGTTTAAAAAAATAAATAAATAAGGGCGTAATTAAAGTGGCAAGCCTCGCCTATGTCTAAATGATGGCTTGATGGAAGCGCGTCAAACCTTTTTAAGCCACCGGAACAGATGGAGGATGGCGCTTTGGTTAGCTATTGGTGGCTAACGACACTCACCAAAGAGTATCAATGGAAGTCCTGTGCAGTTACTGTCCCACGAGCAGCGGAAACAGCGGATGTTGGAACAACTGAAGTCACTGTGAGGAAAATCGGAAATGCAATACGTTGTGTTTGTGATAGTGGCGCTAACATAATACCACTTGGAAACGCTAGAGGAGGGAAAGTTGTCTGTTTCCACTTCAATGAACTGCTTGTATGTGCTTGTTATTATTAATGTTTTGTATGATGCAGTTAAAAAGAGGGAGTGTGTGTACCATGGGCATGGAAAATGCCTGCTTCTGATTGGCTGCCTGGTATTGCATATTGCATCTGATCAGTTTAAACATCGTTCGAGTTGATGCATATATTAAACATCCTGCTACATGACCAGTTAACTCCTATTGGTGAGTTAAATGGTCATGTAACTATATTGCATTATATGGCGTTTTTCTAGTCGACCGACCGACTCAAAGCTTTACAAGTTCAGAGGCTGATGGCAGAGGATGGCATGGTGCCAACATGGTGCCGGCATGGTGCCAACATGGTGCCGGCATGGTGCCAACATGGTGCCGGCATGGTGCCAACATGGTGACAGCATGGTGCCGGTATGGCGCCAGCATGGTGCTAACATGGCACCAACATGGTGCCAACATGCCGCCGGTATGGTGCCACCATGGTGCCACCATGGTGCCGGTATGGTGCCAC
>CALSCE010009376.1:8142978-8154794 GCA_943593645.1 Bovichtus variegatus
CATGGTGCCGGTATGGTGCCAACATGGTGCCGGTATGGTGCCGGCCTACCCATCAGGAGCAGTTTGGGGTTCAGAGTCTTGCTCACTTTCTCTCTGGAGGATCGACCGCTCGTCCTCCGGAGCCATGAAGCGGACTCCACACACAGAGATAGAGTGGTAATGTAAGCAGCTTCTCTTTCCCTTTGTTAGTGGTATTAGTGTACTGATGGACTCAGCAGAAGAAGTACCTTTTTCCTGCACCTCGTCCTTTATTTCCCTGTATATCTTCTTTTCCTTTTCCACATGCTTTGCATATGCAGGACTGAAAGATGGATGTAAAACAGCAGTGTGTTGTAATCCCATGTGGGATGAGCTAAATACTAGCATGACACAGAAATAAAAAGTAAACGGAATGAAATGAATTTATATAAACTCCTGATCGTGCATTAATTAAACATAATGGATAATACCCAACAGTGTATGTAAGAAGGTTTTTATCTCTTCATTTCCAATGCAGTTTTGGCCACATTTACACCTAAATGATCCCTGGCTGCTGTTCAAATCTGCAGGCTAGCAGCTTCAGAAAAGCTCTTTTTTGTCTCAAAGTGTCTTTTCTCTCCATTAGCACTTAGTCATCTTCACGTCAGGATTCTTTGCAAATCAAAACAGGTTTGCAATCAAATTAGTGCGGTTCTTATTGAGCTACTTATCTCGCTTTTAATGGTCACAGAAATCAAACAACACAAACTCTAAACTGCTGCCTTCCGTAAAGTTTACAAAGTGCATCAATATAGAACAACTTCTGCGTCATAAGTGTCAGGTTAAATTATTATTGGAAACCTGACAAAAAGAACAAGAGTTCTCAACAGCGTCTCAATAAGCCGTCCATGTAAACATAATAACCAACTGATGGATTATATTCAGCATTTAAGGACTTCTGATGAGCCTCTCGTCACTCGAGTGGAGCAATTATCCTGAAGGCCTACCTTTCCTTGTACTAATAACATGTACAGCACCTGTACTTTGACTTAGCACATGTATTTAACTTAAACATTTCATTATTGCTATGAAATCTATACAACGGCCGTACTTGCCTCCGCCGAGGAGCTCAGGTTTTGGGCTTGGTTTGTCCGTCTGTCAGCAAGACTACTGAAAAACTACCGACGCGATGTTCGTGATGGTGGAAGGATGAACCAGATGCATTTTGTTGTAGATCCCAATCACGTTGCGGATACAATACACGTTACGAGATGGGGCATTCGTGCTGCATTAATGTGGTGGAATAAAGTCACCAACTGGGAAAATGAACGCCCTTCGAGCCGGAAACGTGTAGTTTGACATCCTGAGCAACAACATGCAACACGTCTTCTTCGTGGCGTCCATGTTGTTTCCACTTTGCAGGGCTGTAGTGCTTTGTATATTTGTGCCACAGTAGGGGGGGTCACGGGTTTGGTGGTCTCAGCCACACGCTCGATGCACGTAATGCACAACCTCATTTTCACGAGCTCCAACCGGAGACGTTTGGCTGTGGGCCCATAGCAACAGGTGCTGATACGACTGCATAAATCCCTCCCAGGGAAACATCCCTCCGTCATCATCCCCCGCCACCGCAGCCGACTCCACTCGAACCCGCTCACACGCCAACCTGACATGTGAGTTAGTCATTAAGTTGTACAATAGCTGCCACTGCTTTGGAAAGCTGATAGCCTAACCCTATTAGAATCAACCCTTTAATCCTCTGAGATCTAAGTTTGGAGATCAAACACTGTCGCACTTACTGTGGTGCAAATTCATTTTGACAAGTAAATCACCTATTTGGCGAAAGACGTCTGATGCGCCCGCTTCAGTGAAAGTATTTTTAGCGAGGTCTGCTGTGTGAGACGGAGACAGCATGATGGAGAGGCAAACAGCTGAGGATTACACGTCACCAGGAAGCACATTCAGCTTCTTGTTTTAAAACATATAGAAGTCTCTGGGTGCATCAACCACGGAAATGTAACGCAGACTGTCAGCATGTGTGTTTTTAACTGAAGGTTTCAGTGTTGTTCTTCATTTTCATTTCATTCCCTATTTTGGAGCTTAAGGTTAAAGTGTTAATCAGAAATAAAGAAAACACATTTGGTGGTGCACAGTTGGGGATACCCCAGTTATTAGACCTAAAAATACAGCGTAGACTTTGAACCAATACTCTAGAAAGTGACATTATAAAAATGTTTTCCAGCGTTTTGTGTGAAATACCATCAAATAAGCCCCAATAATTCTATATAGGTCAGTTATCATAGAATCGTGGGACCATTCTGCTTCCCTCTTATCGGATGATATGGGATTATAAATTCAAAAACATATCGCCTTCAGATCAAATCAGGATTTACCTTCTTTCTTTTATAAAACACTGTTACCAGGCAACAAGCCTGAGCCTAGCAAGGTGTCTGAATGCATTTGCTCAGAATATTAGCACTTCATTTACTTAAGGAAATTGCTACACGTCACCAGAAAGGGGGTTAATTATTCTCTCCTGCTGAAAGCTGAGATAGACACGGGCACTGAAATTGAATTCATGGTGAGTGGCAGAGGATTGTTTGGCTTCAGATCACGCTGTCTCTCCGCCACAGTGAATGGCTCATGTAGTAATTCAGCTCCCCACAGCCCAGAACATCACAGAGTCCCTTTGTGCGGCAAATGCCATTTTGGTGCTCATCTACTGTCACAGCTGAGCATTGAAAAACATGATCTGTAATGCAGAAGTGTCCTGTGATGTGAAATATGCTGAATAACAACGTAGTGCTGCATCTCTGGAAAGACAAAGTGGCGACGCAGCATCATCTGTAGCGCTAACCGAAGGCCTCTTAAGTGCACAACATGTGCATTAACTTGTTAAGCAGCATCAATGCCCTCCCTATCGCGTGCTGCTCTTAATTGAAGCCTAGTGAAACCAGCAGACCGAGGTGTCGGCGGGGCGGAGGATTTGGAAGAGGCTCAGCCCTAAAACACTATTTTTTTTCCCGCCGCCGTCTCTCGCTTCCCCTCCCTATCTCTCCCACACCAAGCAGGCGCTCGACTCGGCCACCTCAGTGGACCTCGGAGAGCTCGGTGTGGGAGAGCGAGCCAATTGGAACTGACAACAGGTCCCCGACACCCTCTCCGCCCACCTCTTGGTGTCGTGGCTGTTGTGTGTTGCCTCCCTCGGGGGACCCGGAGTTATCTGGTGTGGAGGAATGGCGAGGGGAATAGTTGGTGTTCACAGACTCACACACCTGGGCCCAGAGTGCCTGCCGCCCATCATGCTCTACAGCGTTAAAGCTTCACTGGGCAGGATTTCAAAAGGCACATGCACCTTCAGCTGAAGTGGGACAGAAGAAGGACGGAACATCTGTTCTGCACGAAGAGAGAACGTGTAGCTTGACTTTGGATTGATCACTTCAACACAGCCCCATCGTATCGATCGTGTGTCTCGTTAAAGCAGCTGCTAACTATCACTGACTTACATACATCTGATGTGGCACGAATAAGCTCGAGCGTTTCGTGTACAGTAGTCACAAGCGGTTGCACGTGAACTCATCATTGCTTTGTTTCTTTTATGGCTTCTTGTGTGACTTTTGCCTGGTTTGGTAAATGAAAAACAAACGTTTATTCCCACATCTTTTGGTATCAGCGGTATCAGGTACCGTATTGGCATTAGTATTGCACACCTTTAAAGCCCCTGCCCTAGCTTTTCTTAACAATTCTGCAGTTGCAGTTCCATGGTGCACTCGTTCTCTTTTAGCAGTCGGCCTGAAAGCTCATTTTCTCATCACAACTTTTAGCTTTTTCTATGTTCCTGCAGCTGCCAGCGACTGCGCTGCACTCCCCCCTCCAGGTTGAAAGGACCAAATCTGTTGCGTCATGTTTACATATCATTACAGTGGGATCGAGTCGGACTTGCGTCTTCTCTGATAACTAACTGGGGGCAAGAAGAAGTCCGATTGTATAGAAGTCTATGAGGAAAATGTGTCTACTTCTCACTTAATTTAGCAGCCCACAAACAGTCACATGGATACGTCCACTTCCTGTCTACAGTCTATGATGGCTGCGGAAGAGACACAGTGTTTTTGTTTAACTGGATGGATTTATTTAGGCAGAAAATATAAACTTTTATATTGAAGTTATTATGATAATTGCTGTGAGCGTTCCCAAATGACTCTCCCATTCCGTTACCAAACATTTATTTAACTGCACTGCTGCAGATAGTTCAGCGGAAAATGTCAATTCTCAACAGCCACCAAATCAAACAGACGCTCGGCTCATTGTAATTCCTGAAAACTAAATGAATGGCTGGGAAATGTGCAGGTTTATTGTATGTTTTCAGCTCTGCTGAGTCTAACTTTACAGGCAAACCACAGTGCTGCATCGGGGGGGGGGGGGGGGGGGGGGGCAGCATACCATCCCAGCACTTCTCTGCGTTAAAATGCCTGCAGCAGTGTGTTGCATCACCGTACCATTATTCACAGAACTCAGACATAAGCATCCAGGTGAACAGTGAACACGTCCATATTTGAGCCATATGCAGAGCGTGGGTCCCCGCCAGGAAACTACACATCCCGATTTATCTTTAGCTGCCTTCACCTCAGCTGTGCTTTGTGCGCGTCAGAGGAAAAAGGAGACGTGCTCTTGCCTGTGATAGAGGTCTAGAGAGTACACAAAAGAATACGATGTTCTATTTTTTCGCGCTGGAAAAAAAAGGTACAGCTTGTTGTGTGGGAGCCACGAACTGCAGAGGCTCATGAACACAGACCTCAAACTGTCCTGGCAGAGGTTGTGATGAGGGCCCGTGTGTTGGGGATGTTCTTTCAGCTCACTGCCTTCATGTTTCCTGCTTTGAAGGCTGAGGAGGCTCGCTGTTATCGTCTCTGTCACTGTTAATATGGACATGCTTCATGCACACGTAATCGAACGTGGAACAGATCCCCTCCACCACTCAGCTGTGAGTGTGTGTGTCTGTGTCTGTGTGTGTGTGTGTGTGCACGTGTTCTTACGTGAGCACAGTGAGTGTGTACATGTGTCAGTTGGACGTTTGGAGACGTACACAGTTGAGATTGAGTCCCGTTACAGTTCTGGCCTCGGGCCGATTCCGCCGAGTTCCATGTTTCTTTCTGAGATTTATTATCTCCCGCTCTGGCTGGTATTTTACGGTTTAATGACCAGCAATCGCTGTCATCATCAGGGTCAGTTACAATTACACCCACTTTGCCTGCGCGAGAGCAAACGCAACTTAGTTTGCTGCCTCTGGGATTCTTTTGGTTTCGAATTCCAGCGCTCACTAAATGTGCTATGACTATAGATTAGAAATTATAAAAAAAAAAAAAAAAAAAGATTAAAGTCCAGATATTCGAGGCCCTTGGACATTTTATCCATCTACTTGTTTATGAGCTCTCTGGATTTGGCTTTGAATTTCAAAGCATGATATTTACATTTGGAACAAAACAGCAGCATCAGCTGTAAAGTCATCACCATCCTCTGGGCCTGAAAGTGGAACTTCTGTAAGGAAACACTCCTCTGTCTCAATTTAACGGCTGTGCTTTCATATTCCAGCCCGTCTCCAATGACCATGGCTGTGTATTGATGATTAAAAGTTCCCTACTTAACCCACAGTCAGCACAGAAGTGGAGAAAGGCAGTCAGTGTAGGTGGGTTTAAATAAACAAATTAATCTTCAGCGACTTGATGAGTTATTGAATATATTTTGTAAAGGGAAGAACATTTTCTGGAAGGCATGCTCCCTGTGCCTCACACACACACACACACACACACACACACACATTTATCATCTCCAATTGATTACACTTTTTCCAGGAGACTGTCCCAAACTAAGAAGTGTCCGTGATGAATCGTGCTGAGCTCATCCGTCCTCACCTGTCTCACTCTGACTCTTTCTGTTTCCATCACTCCTCCTCTCCTCTAATCTGTCCAGTAATCTCCTCCTCTGCTCTCCACATGGCTGAAAACACACACTACAGGTATTTTGACGCCCAGAGCCGGACAGACGAATCATTTTCCTCCTGCAGCGACATTCCAACACATTCACGTTCATTTGATTTGGGAAGAAACTTTTATCCCTGTTCTCCTGCTGCGAAAGACAAACTCGAGGTTACAGAAACACTTCACTTTGTAATAATTTACTCCGCAAGCCTCGTGTGTGCATGTAACACACTCTCACACACACACACAGCATGAGGACACACACTTTGATAGACTTCCCTCACACGGTGCTTCCCAACCTTCGTCCTTAAGAGACCTTGGATTAATGCTACGTGACCTATTTTATATTAATTACTAACCAAAGTCGTGAACGCTATAGCTGCAGGAAGTTTGTGTGAATCCAATTTTTGAGCAGATTATTTCTTGTGAATATTGCATCAGTTTTCCTGTTATTTTCAGGAACTTTTAATACAATTCTCTGTATTATGTTATTTTATTTTATTCTTAACAATCATACGTACTTAATAGGCTTCTTTTTTTTGATTTATTAGATTTTTTGTGTTCTATTATCTCTTTAGTTGCTGTTTTTGAAAGTTTGCATCTTAAATAATAATCCAAACTTTTAAGCAAAACTTGTCTTACGTCCCTTAAAATCAAGAACCCCTTGCGACCCCTCATGAAGCCTCGGTGACCCCTAGTGAGGGTCGGGACCCCCAGGTTGGGAACCAGTGACCTGACTCCAGTTCAGCGTGCGCCCCTGGTATAAGTAAAGAGTTTGCACACACGTGCATCCTCACATACTGCAGTGTGCATTTAAAACATGCGTGAAAACAGAGACTTCAGCGGCTCGTTTTAAAGGAACAGTCCAACATTTTTTTTTGCAGCGCACCTCTTTTTTTTTTTTTTTTTTACCAAGAGTCAGACGAAAAGATCAATATCAATTTCATCTCTGTGTGCTGGAAGTGTGAGATACGGGAGAGCTACTCTTCTTTTAAACCGCATGGGAGGAAGACAGTGCATCTAATAGGTTTCCTCTTTTAAAAGCTTCCTGTTGTGCTCTTTCACTGCCAGCGCGCTGACGTTGTGCGCCGCCAGTTTAAAAAGGGCGGCGCCTGGATTAAGCGTCTCTCATGCTATTATTGCTCGAGAAGTTTTTCCCTACATATGTTCGACCGCGGGGTCTCTGTAGTACATGTGCACTGCAGGAAATCATACCGTGCGTCTTTATATTTTGACCCATGGGAGCAGTTTCTTCGTAGGTTGCAGAGACAGCAGCGTGTTGAACCTTTCTTATATTTTGCGCAATGTCAAAAGATCAATACAGGAGGATCTTTAAACCTTCACCTGAGAGTTGGATCAATACCAACAATGTGTTTGTCTGTCACGGGTTTGAGCTCACGGGCAAGTGGGAAATACTTGGGGAAGCATTGTCTCTCATCATCCTCCTATTCCTTCTTAACAGTCTTACGTCTTCGTGTTCAGGAGCTCCTCCGCAGCTTTAGTGTTGCCACCGGCACGACTCCATAAAGGAGGTCACCTCTGCAGGGCGAGCTGGGTTAACTACACAGCTTGTGTGTGCGTATCAAATATATACTCGCCAATCCTGAAACAGACACCGAGCGATGTTTGAAGGAGATAAAAGAAAGAGAACAAAAAAAATAAAAGTCGAAGTTCTGTCATTCCAGCTTCTTAAATGTGAATATTTTCTGGTTTCTTTAGCCCTCGATGACAGTTAACTAAGAATATTTTAGTTGTGGACAAAACAAGACACCAAACAACCATGTGCTTAAACGAGAAAATAATCAATAGTTGCAGCTTAAAATCTATTATGGCGTCTGTTTTTCTTTATGTAAATAGATTTCAACTTCTTTGTAAACTCAACTAGTTTTTTTTTTGTTTTTTTTTATAAATCATGATGTAATATTTGTTTACAGTGTATTACAGTTTGATATATTACATCTTAAAAATTATATACATATATATATATATATATATATATGTCTTCCTGAAAGTCATCGTTGGTCATATTATCATCACTTTGCTAACATTATGTTGGCTGATTATTAGCCAATTATTAGGATTTCTGCAACAACAACAATAATAATACAATAATAAAAAAAGCATTTTGGATTCAGTTAATTGGCACCTCTTGGCAAATGTAACCGCTCTGTGATGTAACTTCCTCTGGGACTGTCTGCGGAGGTCGAGTCCGGCACCATTTGGTGGTAGAAGTGAAGACTTTCCGTCAGTAAATGAAGTGGAAGCCTGACGCTCGTGTTTCCCTTTTTCTTCTGCTGCCGCGAAAAACCAGCCGCTCTGTGGCGCTAAACGTACTTTTGATGACTTCCTGCCAGACATAACGTAGAGAGAGTGTAATTCCATCTTTATAACTTGCATACGTTAAGAGTCAGGCAGCCATCGACAGCGGAGATGATGGAGAATGATGGAGAATGATGGAGAATGATGGAGAATGATGGAGAATGATGGGGCCACAGGTTGTTCATCACATACCTTTTCCACGCGTTTCAGTTCGGCACCATTCGGAGTCCTTTGCTTTTCTGTTCCTTCGTCACTGTTTACCCTTCTTCACGTTTCCAATACCGTCTGAGACAGTTGCATTTATTCTAAATCTTCGGCTTGTGTAAAAGGCACACAGAGAAAGAGCCCCCCCCCCCCCCCAGCCTTCCCCCAGGTATCAGTAACCCAAGCATGCACATCAGTTGATCTATGAAAACAACAATGACATGTGGTTCAAAACGGAAAAGATTGTGGGTGCCAGAAACCCGACTCTTGTGGGACGCTGGAATATTGTTGCTGCCTGTCTCAGGCGATGGCTGTCAGTGCAGAAGAGATGCCATCTGCATTCATCTCCCCCTCTTTATTTAGCTTTCCCAAGCCCGACGAGTTGAAAGGGCCGGATAGGACTCAGACTCATCAGCTTTTAACTGGAGGCGCAATTGGTTGGCTCATTTGGCAAAGCAAGGCAATTATAGTGGTCGGGTGAAGAGACGGGAAAGAAAGAGCGAGCGAGCGAGCGAGAAGAAGAGTCCGGAGGATGGAGGAAACTGGAGCGCGGTGATTTAAATGGAGCCTGGGGACGTACATTAAGGTGGGGTTGACATGAGGACAGGTCGGCGAGTATTAGAGCCAGGCGTGAAGAGGTAAAGTAGTGTAGTGATTACATGCTCAGTGTGACGTGAGATGATTCACTTCACTCCTGGCCTTCTGCGTTTGCTTCACTTTAATGGCTTTTATAGGGAGACCATTAGACCATTAGGGGGTTTTTTCTTCAATTTCATCAGACAGTCGGCTACAAAATACTCTGTTTTGCAACCAAACATGCCTCAAAATTTCATATTGCTATTTTCAAATGCCACATCAGTAAGTAATGTAAAGTCTTTCTTTAGCTTTATTTCATTCTCCTGAAGTGAAAACTTGCTGTTGTCAAATTGACTCCAGTGCGAGTGTGTGTGTGTGTGCGTGTGCGAGTGTGTGTGGTATGCAGGTGGTTTATTATAATAGAGTCAGGGTTTGACATGGTATCAAAACAAGCTACAGTTCACTGTTCACTTCGGACTGACGTCCCTCTGGTCTCCAGGCGGACCTCGCCTTGCTCCTCGCCTCACTAAACCTGGAATAACTCCCTTTTTTTTGCTTTTTTAAATCACCTCCCAGTGAGCTGAAGGCTGCGTCTCGTCTACGGGTGGCGTCCGTGTTATGCATCTTAAAATACCCTACATTAAAGATCTGGTCCTTTTGGAAAGATGATCTTACATTTCATGGAGTTTATATGAAACGTTAACGTTGTAGGAGGACAAATAGCGATGCCATTTCAAGCAACATTTATTTCAAAGGCCATGTTCCTGCAGCCTAGTGATCTGTACTAACGACTCCAGCCATGTGCTAATTACACGCAGAAGCCTTCAGCCCATTCTGCTGAAGGTTCAATAAAACACTGTTGCATGTTGGAATGAAGTGTGTGCTGAAGCGAGAAGGTAAACGGAGAGTAAAAGCGAGTCTGCGCTGCGACTTAAATATGTGTGGAGGTGAGTTTACAGGACGGGTCTTCCTACATATTAAACTCCAAAATTTCATATTTACTGTGTGTGTAAATACCAGGATGCATGTCATGAAGAATACATTCCTACAGGTGTGGTCACTATTTCCCTTTTCTTGGTATAACCTCTTTGTTATTCTTCACACTTGCCGTGCTCAGTATGCAGAGGAGAGAATCTGATATTTCATTGATTTTCACGAGTGCTCCACCTGACATTAATATCTTAAATAAATCCCACGTCATTGTTTCTGCTCTTTGGTTAAAGGGCAGAGAAATGAGAGTTCACACAAAGATGGATTTAGAAGTTGTACAAACTGCACAAAAATAATTTTCCTCAGAAGTTCCTCGGCGATGCCGCCCCCTCGTGTGTTTTTACACTCGGTTAAGATAACTACATGAGATAATGAGATGCAGCATCCAGATTGAGTGGACATCCGAGAGGAGCCCATATGGAGGAAAATCAATGCTCAGATTTCTTTCAGAAGAAATACTGATACGTATGCTATTTATAGGACTTTAACCTAAATAAATCAATTACGTTGAGACCTTTTGTGTAATTATTTCAAACACGAGGCCAGCCTGGACTGCAGGTCCGCTGCTTTTAGAGAGAGAGAGAAAGAGGTTGACTTGCAAACTGAGCTAAATTTATCAGATTTATTTTACAATGCCAGAAGGTTGAAGAAGCACAAGGTCAACGGAGGAGCAACTTCCAACATTTAGCCTCTTCAGTAAAGAAAAAGAGAAAGCTCCAAGCCACAAAAAAAAAAAAAGACAAAGCGTGAGAGATGTCTGTGAAACGAGGAAACCGGGTTTATGGAGTTTTTTTTCATAAAATTGAACTTAAAATTGTAAAAAAGTAACATAAATGCACCTTTGTTGGTTCCCTGTTTTCCAGTCATGTGTATCATATTAGGTTGTAGTTTGTGCCTCCCTTTTTATTTTATTTTATTTTCCTACATACAGTACGTTTTAGTATTGTCGGGCATCTCGGACACAGAAATCTCCTTCAAGATTAATATAGTTTATAGTACTGGTATCTTTTTATTATCTTAATGTTCCCCTTGTTTTTTTAAAATGCATTACCGAACGCTCTTAAGTTTAGGACGCGCAGTGATGCACTGTTGTTAATACATCACTAAATGTGCGGCCGAAGGGACTAAACGATTAAACGGGGGGGGGGGGGGGTTGCCCTTGAGCAAAGACTCAACCACTGTCTGTGTCAGGAAGTGCGCTCAGACTCCATTTACAATAAAAACAGACCCGCAAAAAAAAGAAAAGCGAGTTTAGTTTAGACTTGTGTGTGTTGCTGGTGCATAAATCTTCCCTGTATCTTCATGGCACGGATGTAGCATCCAGATCATTTTATCATTATGTATGATTCCTGATAAGGGAATGCGGAGGAGAGGAGAGGAATGGGGCCTTTATTTAGAGAGCGGTACACAATCACACTATTTGCATTTTAATGAGATGTCCACAGGGAGTAAGTGAAAGCAGCCTGTAAACTGTATGTGGGAACTGCTTTGTCCCTTATTGACTTTAGAAGTTAGAAGTTATGGATTACTGCTAACCTTTTAAACAACCCGAGGAACTG
This sequence comes from Bovichtus variegatus, assembly GCA_943593645.1. NCBI lineage: Eukaryota > Metazoa > Chordata > Actinopteri > Perciformes > Bovichtidae > Bovichtus > Bovichtus variegatus. Next base: position 8,154,560 of record CALSCE010009376.1, read on the forward strand.
ATTTCCCAGCAGCAGCAGCAGAGGTGGTTTTGCAAAAAGTACTTTATCCAAGGAGTTATGGCTGTAGCATTTATATATTTACTTTGCATACTTAGTAAGTGTAGATTGGGCTCCCCCAACGTTATTATCCAATTTGTATAAGTCTGTATATATATATATATATATATATATATTTATATATTTACTTTGCATACTTAGTAAGTGTAGATTGGTTTTATAGAGTGTATATGTAACA
>CALSCE010009376.1:8229996-8252565 GCA_943593645.1 Bovichtus variegatus
CACTGTTCCTGTTATTAGCACTGTTAGCATTATTCCTGTTGTTAGCATTATTCCTGTTGTTAGCACTGTCTGTACTGTCTGCACTGTTCCTGTTGTTAGCCCTGTTAGCTCTATTAGCACTGTTATTTGCTAGCTGCCGGCTATGAGCCGAAAGATGCTAAAATGCTTGAGTGGGGATAATTGTTTGGCTTCGTCACTAGAAACAACCTCTTTTTTGATTAATTGTTAATACAAAAATACTGATTATAGTGAATGAAATATGATTATTATTAACTACTTAACATAACTGTATAATAAATCTACCTCAAAAAAGTCCAGTTGAGTAAGTGTACTTTGATTTTATAATCAAAATAAAAGCAGCTTGTTGTTACTGTACAAAATAATGAACTGAAACAGCAAATATCAAATCCCATTAAATTTTGACATAAAACAAAAACAACTATTCTCATTTATTATCTTGATTGCTATAGTCGTGATGGGAATAATAAACAACTACAAACAAATCAAGTACAAGTCTTTAATAATTGCATAGTTCAGCAGTACAGTAGTGTGCACTTCATTAGATGGGGCAGTAACTTCTCTGCACGCCGCCCTGCAGCGCCGCGGGGCCTCTGCGCCTGCAGCGGCATCAACACACTTTCTACTTAGAGGATATTATTATGTTGGGGAAATGTCCTAATCTGACTCGCACCTTTCAATTTCCACAAGCCTTGCCTTTTGCGACACCTGTGATTGAGTAGCCTGGAAGCAAAGTTCACTGAGTAGCTGACTCCAGAGAAAAGTCGCACAAGAAGTCAGATCCCAGGATGCACTGGGCAGAGAAAGGTCAACAGTCCATCACAGGGCTATTACAAACACACCGACCGGTGCAGACAGTTTAAAACAAGACTGATTGTTATCTTACTAATAACCATCGCTGCCAATTAATTAGTACGTGTGAATTCTTGCACTGTATCTCTGCCGCTGTGTGTGCATCATAAGATACAAGATGCACTTATTTTTGGCATGCAAAGCTAATTTGTATCTTCCAAAATAAATGCGTTTGCAAAGACACCTGTTTAGATGTTGCTACTTGATTTAAAGTGTTTTGAGGGAAGAAAAATGCACATTGTGTTCTGTTTGGAAACAATGAGGTACTCTCCCGGGAAATGGCTGAAGGCATTCGTCAGCTTTTTTCATTTTCTGTTTTTCGAACACAATTCTCTATTGTGAAATGTGAGACAGTGAAGGCAGCGTGGTTCCGTGTTGGCACACGGCCTCATCACGTGTTATGAGGTTAAGGATAACGAATCCTCATCCGTCAGTAGTTAAGACGATAAGAGGAAATAAATGAATGACTTGTTTGATTCATAGACATGGGCCATCGTTTAAAAAGGTGCATTAGCGAGATATGTAATCTTTATAAACCTAAATCACTGGGTGAGACACAAACACAGACAGCGGGGTTTCTCCTCAACTGAAAGCCGGCTGCTCGACTCAAATTCTGCGCCACTTTATCCAAAACCTAACCGTGTGCATCGACCGCAACTGCAACAGCAGAATCACTCCGGGAAGGAGAAAAGACAATGCACAGAAGCTAGCAAATTAGCACTGGCCATTAAAAGCCCATGTGCCTTCCATAATAAGATGCAGTAAATCTGCCAAATCTGACAGACAGAATATCATCTGCGGCAGAAGAAGGGAATAATGATGGTGTGGAGGAGTCACGGTGTTCTGCTTCACCTGGTTTCCCTGTTAACTGGTGACTAGTCCCTGAATGCCTCAGTGGTTGCTTGCGCAGATGGCAGACGTTGGAAGATAGAAGAAAACAATTAGCTGTGAACCTGAAGGCCTTTTTGTCATTGAAATTAAAAAAACATCCATCAGATACATGTTCTATTGTAAGACTCCAGTAATATTGTCACCAAAAAAAACAAACGTTTTACATTTAGAGTGTAAAAGAACAATCAGCGAGTTGGAGTTAACACCATGCCTTGGTAACATTATTAATAATCAAGTAATCAGTCGGCAAAGTATTCCAAACTACCTTTCAGGGAAACACAATCTGATATAACACAGCACACACTTCAACGTGTCGCAGTAAGAAAGCACAGCTGTCACTTCTAACATTACCGGCGGCTCGGTTCTATTCAAGTGTCCCAATAAGCCCGATACAGAAACCTGCGCTGCCTGAAAGGCTCCACGTGTAGCTCTGAGGGCAGCGTTTCACCTCTAAACTGGGCCCATACCATCCAAACCCATCAATCAAACCATCAGCTGCTAAAAAACAGCATTTGAACCGTTTCATATTGTAGTTGTAGTAGCTTGTCATCTTTATTGTATTCTAAGTTTTAGAGCATTATAGTGTAGATGATGTTTTAGGTTTAGCTTCTGGCAGATCTGACACACTGAAGCTCAACAGGTGATGGCAGTGTGTCATGTTTCTGTTTCGTCATTCTCCCTGAGGAAAGATAGCGTTTAGAACATGATCAGACTCTATGCAGAAAAAAAGATGGAGAAAATAAAGGAGGATGTCAAAGTGCAGCAGCTGACGGAGAATCTCCTCTTTTATCTATAGGTCTGCGTCCACCGCTCTATCGCCCTAAAAGCAGGAAAGGTCGGGAGCCTTTCCGTTCGGTTTGAAACACATAATATAGCGATAAATAATACGGACTTCCATTGTTAACTGGGGAAAAGCATCACATTACATCCTTGCTTCAATTTGGTGGGAGGTTAAGGAGCACAATCTTATTATCCTTTCAGATTTGCGAGTACTGTAAAAATAAAGTAAACACTTATTGACTGGAGCCGAAAGAGGAGCTGAAGAACGCATGTTCACACAGCCCACACCCACGTTGCACCATCAATATTTTGTACCTGCCCACGAAGCTCAGCGCCTGTCGGTAAACAAGGCTGCCTCCTCATCCTCTCCGGAGGCTCATTAAAATTTGAGTACCGGCTCCCCTTGTCAAACATAGAGTGCTTGCTTTTGGGGCTTAACAATCCAATAAATATGATGAACCTCAGCTGTAGTGACCTGTGCAATGTAGCAAATGACTTCTTGTAAGCCGGAAGAGGGGCGAGGGGAAACTGGACGACAGGCACGCCTACGTGTCCACCCCTCACTTTAAAGCCTTGTCTGGACTTTCACCCTTCATTAAGCCAAACGTAAGAGGAGATGTTGCTTAATTGAAGTCTATGTTTCCCCCCAGCCTTGCATGTCTTTTCTCGACATACTTAATCAATGACTTGCTTGATGTGGCTCAACTTCCGGTGGGTTCGTGTGTGTGTGTAATTGCACAACATGGAATAAGATCCGAGTGTTAACACCTCAGGAGCCTGCAGGAATGATGAGCACGCTCACAGATAGAACATACGCAGATAATTACCCCCCCCCCCCCCCCCACCGTCTGTCCAGAGTCTGATGATGAAGATGAAACGTGACCTGTGGAAGCACGGAGGAGATGACCCGACCCCGTGCATCTCGCAGCTCTTCTTAGTCATAGCCAGCCCGTTAAATGCACTGCCACTGATTAAACAACAAAACATCCCTTTCACTGCTCACACTGATTACATGGGCATGGCTCCACGTAATTCATATAAACTCGTCTGCAAACCTACACACTTCAGGTCATTTTCTGTCAAGGTTAAACTGTGTGTGCGCGCGCGTGTGTGTGTTAGATATAACCTCATTATGGAGGTCATTCATTCCATTATGGATCTTCCCACAAAGACATTTCAAACATGTGGGCAGTAGTAAAGTAATTGCATGTATAAGACTTACCTGTAAGGGGGAGGGCACCATCAGTAACCACACGTCGCCAGCACATGGAGAAGAGAAGGAGAAAAAAAAAAAAAAAAAAAGTTAGAAAGTTAGCAAGTAAAAAAATAAAATAAAAATAAGACTTTAGCCTGACACACAGGGAAAAGAATGACACTCTATGGAGCGCAGTATTGTCATCTTGAGAGTGGCAATGATCACACTCTCCTCCTCCATCATCTGCTCTATGACTCACTGGAACAGAAACGTCTCACCCCCCCCCCCCCCCAAACGCAGCCAGTCTACATGGAGATAAGAGTGTATCTCTCCCTAACCATCCATTTGTGACCAAAGACATTTCCAGCTTTAATCATCAACAGTAGCTGTGTGAGCAACAAGCACGAATTATAAATGGGATTGGTTTTCCTCTCAGTTCTTTGTTTTCCCTGCGCTTCCACAAACAACGCTGTTATTTTTGAGCTCCACTTTTTTTTCCCTTTGACTTAGCTAGGCAATATTTGAAGTGGCAATATATAACGTTTTCGCCTGAAGTTATGATTACGAGGTAAATGTTGGTGTTGAGATTGGTTCCCTGTAAGCCTTGCTTTCAGGATGCAATTCCGTCTGCCTCCAGGTCGCACATCCCTTTCCCCACAAAAGCCCGAGACATACGCACAAAAAAGTAAAAAGTCTCTACTCTCTAAAGCAGAGGTCCCCAACCACCGGTCCGCGGACCAGTACCGGGCCGTGGATCATTTGGTACCGGGCGGCACAGAAAGAATAAAAAGTTTTTTTTTTTGTGTTGGTTATATTTATTGTAAACATTTTTATGTATTATATTATAAATATTACAAGGGAATAATAATATAAAGAAAGTGCATAATATAAAATGGAATAATTACATTTACATTATATATGTAATAATTAAATATGCACTTTATTATTTATTGTGTATTTGTTATTTTGCTTTCCCCTTCTTAAATACATTTATTGAGGACAACATCCAAGTTATTGCTTTTTTCTGCCAAAACTAGATTAGAATAGATATAATTCATTATTCCGTTTCCAAAGTATAATAAAAATCATAATTAGTGGCAGGAGTCTGCAAAAAAAATAAATGGCCGTAGAAACCTATTACCCATGAGCAGACAGAGAGATTGTTTTAATTATAAGGGGAGAAAGTGACCCTGACTAAATTATAGATGGGCATTGAGTGCATGATTTTTTTTAGGTTTTGGTACTTTATACATGATGCTTATTATACATTTTGTTTAACACAAGCTTATACATTTTTTTGAAGCTGTCAATTTTAGAGCCAATGCCAATATTAGGGAGAAAAATACATTCATATCCTTTCCTGCTGGTTTAGAGTTTTCACACAAACACAATTTGACACCATTTTTAAATGACCAAAGTATTTATTTCTTGCATTATATTTTGATAAAAAAAGATACTTTCTATATTAGAATCATGTACGCTGATACTGATAAATAAATAAAAGTTTTTTTTAGCCACACACATTAACTTTATTTTCTTCAATTAAGCTCAAGCACATACTGGTGTTTAGCTAAAAAAAAAAAACAACAATTAATTATCAAACGGTTGCTCTAACCACTAACCAAAAAAGGAATCGACCTACAGGGCAGATTGGATTTGAAATGGATGTGATTGAGACAGGGATAATAAAGTTGGCAACCATTTTGGAGAACAGGGCTTTAAAAGTGGTGCACAGGTGCTCCCTGCCAAAAGGTTAATGTGGCTAGGTACCCTGTATGAGGGGGTAATTACAAAAGGGAAAACAGCACATTAATGTTTGGGAAGCCGAGAGTATCGTCTTCTTTAGGACTCCAGACAAACAGAACCGGAGAGACCGAGTGCCCTTGTTCGGCCGAAAGCAAGAATGTACAACTACACCTCCAGATGAGACTGAGTGATAGTGATAATGCACATCGTGGTCGTCCACGTCGCTGTGATCTTCTGATGGATTGTGTTAGTCAGGCAAACACGCAATGACACAGCATTCCCAGAGGCTTTCCACTGCAACATCTGCAGCACACGCTCGTACTGTACGGCCACACACGAGCCAGCCATCCGGACACTGCAGTGAGCTCACAGGACGTGTGAGCGTGAGTCAGGCCGGCCCAACCTGTGAACCATTGCATGAGAACGCTACAAGCTAAATCAAGCACAGTGAAAAGCCATGATACAAAATCACAGAAAAGGCAGAGTTAGGTAGTAGCCTTTTATTTATCTATACGTTTATTTCTTTTATTTTTATGATCAAACTCTTCCGTACTGGAGGTAAGAAGTGTTCTCAAAGTGGGCTGAACAAAAGAAGGGAGAACTCCGACTGTGCCGACCTGTTTGAAGATTTATCCATCCACTCACGTTCCGTTTCTAAATGCTCCTCCACTTCATCATCACTGAAGTCGGATCGAACTTGTTCAGCTGCAGTATGTCTACGTGGTTATTATAATTACGATCGTATTGCCTCCTGAGCTCCTCTCTGCTCGTCTTCAATCAGTTCAGCCGGAGCTAAAGTCCCATGATCACCAACTTCTCAGAAGGTCACACAAACACAACGTTTTAAGGTCAAGGCTTCTCCAGTAATTTCATGTGGATGCAATGCTGCCTTTAGCGACAACACGGCTACAAACACAATGATAACCGGGCCCGCAGGCACAACGTCCCACAGCTCCTCCACAGTCTCTCAAACTGTCCCCAACAAGGTGAGAGACGCAGGTCCACGGTACATAAACTACTAATGGAATGTATATTGGAAAATTATGGTGATGGAGAGATCGCGGCAGAGCAATTTCTTGACTTAACTATCCTGAGGGCCACTGATCATTTTGCACAGTGATTGGCTTAAAAGTCAAACTGAGCCAAATTTGAACTTTTACATCAAATTGCAGCGCTGAGACCCCCTCGGACAAGAGACCTGTCTGCAGCATTACAAATGGCAGCCAGTGGCCCACTTGGGATGTTTAATTCATGATCTACCACAAAATTGGCTGCAGATTATGCCTGGGATGTTTTATGTTTTGGAGGGAAAGAAGCAAGCACAAAAGATGTGTATTTAGTTTTCACGCTGGGATTGTACAAACGAGTCCCTACACGGACACAAACATGCTTAATGCCCTTGTAAAAGAGAGCACGCACAGACTCGAACAAACAGCCTCCCAATCTAATCAGCCATTCATTGCTCGTCCTGCAGACAGTAATATACAACACAGCTAAATTGATCATTCCCATGATTCCCCAGAAGTGCAAAGATGGACTCGGGCCTCCAGCTAACTGAGAGGAAATGGGGAATCTGGTGATGTGATAATAAATAGACTTTGCTGCACAATGCAATTTATGGTTTCCTCAACGGCTCCAGCAGTACCTTTATTTGCAAGATTACATCTGTATTTTGTAGCATCCTAAAACCAAAGGGGGGAGGCAGGGAAAAACAGCGGACACCCGGGAGGATCTCAATTATGCTACTTGCATGAGTTACTACTTGCTGCTGTGGCTGTCAAGTCTAAACGCCCACCCAAACAAAAAGAACGGGAATGCATTTCTTCTACACTTCTTCTGGAGGAATATAAACCATTGTTGGCCATGCAGGCACAAACCTGCGGAGGTGTTGTGACAAACACTACAACCCCTCCCATCATGGGAAGCGTGTTCTGTCCTAGAAAAAAGGGAATACACAGATTCTGCATGGGCAAACACGTCACTGCACATGCTCAGGGACATGCTTGATGCCCTATTAGAACATTTTTAGAACATTTTTATTCAACCCAATCCAGAGCTCCACTACGGCCGTTGACCCCAAGAATTTGTGCTCTGCGCAAAAACACGAGTGCAGCTTTGTGGCAATGTGACAGGCAATTAGGGGCGAATCATTTCTGGATTGCGTCCATGGCTTGAGGGGCGGGGATGAAGGGAAGACACTTGAGAGGAGCAGGCCTACAAGACCTGGCATCCGGGATTGCTTGCTTTGTATACTCCAGATGTTGTCCTACTTTTAAAGAGTGCTGCCTTTCGTCACGCATGGCTGAAGCATCTTTGTGTTTGGGGAACGTTCAACAAAAGGTTCAAGCTGCTTCCGCGACTGTCAGTTAGCGTTCTACTGTGAATGTGTGTCAACTTTTAACCAAGAATCAACTAATTATTAAAAAAAAAGTCAACTATGGAACACTGAGCACCATTTTCCTTCTAAGCAAAGACTAACAGCAGGTGATTTCATAGATTCCTCTTTGAATAAACACTAATGTGTGAAACCAGCTGGTTTGATTCATTGGTGGAATCAAAACCTGCATATTTTTATGGCACTCAAACACACATTTGCTGGTGAAATGCACAGCAAACCAGAAGTCAATGTGTCAGGAGTCTTGACTGAAATACAAAAAATACTCAACAACATTTGTCTTGTGCACATCCTTTGTTGATCAGCTGTCCGCACCAGCCGCGCACCAGCCACACACCGGCCACGCACCGGCCGCGCACCGGCCGCGTACCAGCCGCGCACCAGCCACACACCAGCCTGCATTTCACTTGCATTCAAGTCTTTTTGGTCTTCAAGTGAGTTTCTTCTGCGTATACCTCCACTGACTGTGGGCTGTGCACAGCAGTACTGTGGCAGAACTGATCCAGTGTAGACTCTGACAGAGGACTGGAGCTGCTGTTGAGCTGCTAACCTGCTCCTTTAGTTACATTAGAACGTGACACATGGCCGGTGTAAACGAGGTGTTAGCGTGCAGCAAGTCAGCCAACAGAAAGTCCTATTTTCTTCTCCTGTGCTGAATTGCAAGATTGAATTACAATATGAATTATTTATGTGAAAAGGCAAATGATGGGTGAAACACTGATGAAAATGTTTGAGTCTTTCCTTTCTTTTTCTATGATTTGCTGGTTTGGCAGTCTTAGCCTTAAAAATAGGAACAAACTGGAAACAGTCAAGTTGTGCCGTAAGATCACTGATGCTCCCTTTATGACCCGAAGGACCTTCTCTATGATTCATGTAGACAGTGCAGGACTTATGGATCTTGTGTATGATATAACATGTTGTGCATGATGTATTGTATGTAGTACTGTCGGTGATGTTTCATGTAGCCAGTCACGCCCCTGTAAACAGAACAGGGACACTGACCTGCAGTTTGCAGTGTGTCTGCACAGAGGTCACCAGCTGAATGTCTACCATGTGCCACCGAGGCAAATCTAGTCAAAGCGATTTATATCGGCCCAAATCTGTTCGTCTCAGTGGGCTTTATGGTCTGTTAAACATGCAACTTCCTCTAGATTAAAACCAGATAAGGAAAAACTGCACACAAGGGAACAAAACATTTATCCAACAGAGGACTTCCTCTTCGAGGACAGACAACAGCGCTGCATTGAGAGACAAAATAAAACTTGTGGAAATAGGGCTGGCCGATAATTCAATATAATCATTTACTATCTTTCAATGGAATCATATATCGTGACACACGATTTTGTCGTCTAAATGAATAAAAACAAGCACAAACTACTTACTACTACAAAAATCTGGTGTGAAATATCAGATTGGTAATATCTTTTTCAGATTGCGGTTGTGTTTCTACATCACAGTTTATATTACCACTCGAAACCACCGAAAATTTTATTTAATTTTGCACTAAAGTTCTTAACTTAGACTATGTATTAATTGACTCACATAGACTATGTATTAATTGAATAACCAGAAAACATGCTGTATAGTGCGATATGTATTGTTAGAGATATGAAATGACCTACAGTGTATCGGGACACAAAGACTTTGGCGAGCTCGCCCAGCGTTAGGTAGAATTACAATGTAGGGAAACTACATTTTATCTTTTTTTGCCAAGCACTTGGTTGAACTAAAATCCTGTTGACTCTTGGGCCTGCATGGCACACGGTTGAGAACTAATTAAATATGAATCAGCACCTAAAGCCAAACGGACCACCCCCCCTTTGCTGCTCTGGCAGCTTGATCGCTCACAGGGTAGGACGCTCTGACGTGGGCTGCAGCGTAACAACTGCACACATACTGTAGACAAAAGCAGCTTCTTCTGCTACCTGTGACTTACGGGGCTGTCGAGGCCAGACCTCCATATATTTCGTGGACTGTCTTCTGTGACTTTTCCTCCCGAGTTCATTGTCAGAAGAACCTTCACAAAGTCCTAATTTATCTGGCACAGATCAGCTAGGCCTTTATTCTCCTGACAGGCATCCTGATGAAATCCACATAAAGTGAATCCCACTAGCTCCTCACCTCGTCTCCACCCTCACCCGCTCCTCTTCCATCTCCAGGACACCACTCTAATCTATACTTTGTTAAACGTCTCAACGTCCCTCACTTATCAGGCTCTTAATTTGTGGCGTGAAGGTGCATCGACAGAGTGACCTTGAGAGTCTTGCTGCGGCTCCTCGTGCGTTTCAGATCCGTGCAGTTTGAGAGCCAGTGGACAGAACATTAAAAAGGGTGTAGCAGACAACAGATCACGGCTTCTTTCAGGAAATATCACCATGTTTGTGTGCCCTGATTGGTTCAACAGGCTAGTGCATGGACAATTCTGCAAAACCTCGGTGGGACTGAAACAATCCGATTCTGGATAACGGCGCCCACGTGACGGTACAATGCACCAGTGTCCTGCTTCAGGGTGGGTTGGAGGTCGCGTGCTGAAAAAGGGAGCGCATTTCCAATGAACGCAGCTCATCCTGCAGTACTGACGCATGCTAACGTGTTAGCATGGAGCAACAGAGCCAGTTATCTAGCACAGAGAAATGCTTACAAGTATTAAGAAAATATGCTAAATATACTAAGAACGCAAATATGTATTAGATCAATATTAAAGCTGGTAAATGCACTTCTCAGGTAAATCTTTACTTACCCCTTTACAATTATTTTTTTTTTTTTAGCGGTTATCAAATTACTACAGAGACTGAAGTGATTTGTCATGTTTCATCTCCAGCGACGTTTATTAGAAACTTTCCGACGTGTTTTATTCGCACTGCGATGCACGCAGAAGGCTCTACTCGGAGTTTGGGAAACATCCTCTAACAGCAGTCCTGATCGGTACAGTGCATGTGCACCTCGGACAGAGAGCAGAGGGAAGCTGCTTCCATCATCAGGAAAAAACGATGCATTTAACTCTTTTTTTGTTTACCACTTCCCCCGTTGGGCAAGCATTTTACTGGCCCGAGGCAAGCGGGCAATCCTTATTGTGGAGCTCTGTCTATATTTCTTCACATCCTTCATAATCATCAACAGGTCCTGTAAAAAGCACTAAAAAAACAAAAAACAGTAATATTTAAAAAAAATAAAAATTAATTATTAATATGCATTATTACAATATTACACACATTTGGCAAGGTGCTCCATATCCAGTCACAATATAACTTTGCTTTCATATGCTGCAGTGTCGCTTTGCACAGAAACACAGACAGGGTGACATTGTAATCTCCTGCATCCCATGACAGTGGAGGCGCGAGGAAAGAACGACAGGTGTTCCTTCAAATTGTGTTTAGTGGAACAGATGGGAAGTTGATTTTACTACAAACTCAGTGGACACCAAATGCAAACAGACGTCTTTTTTTCCCTCACTCTGCGTAAACACATCTGTTCATTATATTTAATATAGTTCTGATGTCTATAAGTTCGTCAGGAATTACAGATATTTGCTGTAAAGTGTGCAAACTGATACCCCCCCCCCCCCGCCCCCCCCCTCCCTGTCCCACTGTAATCGTCAACTCAGGAAACAATACTGATCATTACCGCGCTCCTCGGTCTGATTACTGACCCGCCGCAGGGCCTGGTTCACATCTGAACACACACCACGAATGAACTTGTCAACAATGCGTCGAGTGGATTCTCTGTCTTGCATTATTCCACGTGATATTTCTGCGACACATCCACTGGCATATGTAAAACAACATGACATCTCACCAAGCCTGCTGCCACACACAGAGGCCTTCGGAGACAACGGCACATTTCTATGTAAAAAAAGAAAGAAAAGCCAGAGATAATGGCATCACACTCCAACCAAGTGGGACATCACATCTTCGGCTTAGCCGTGATCAAATATGTTGCTTTGACATGTCGGCCTCCAGTTTACCCACTGGGGATGAGTTGCTGCATTCCCAGGAGGTCGCAGGCGCCCGTCCAGCCTTCCTCTCCCTCCTCTCCCTCTTCTCCCTCTTCTCCCTCCTGCAATCCTGAGCCCAGCTCTTGCCTTTTTTTCTTTTTTTTTTTTTGTAGCCCCAGTTCTTTGACTTTTTTTTTGTTCTCTCATCCATACAGCCTATTTCTTCACATTTACATCAGTCTCTTCTCTGAAGTTCGCTGCTCACTCAACCTCCGTCTCAGACTGCTGCCCCGGGGCCTCCAGGGTGGACCATTAACACAGGACTGGGGATTAAGGGACAAGCTTTTCCCGCTGATGATCCTGGACAACCTGGACAACTCGGAGCACGGCCGGCGCTCCACGCACTGCCAGCATTAGAGCGACCCGGAAGCATGCATGACGAATACAGACATGAAGATATGCAGGCAAGGAGCACAGAAGCACATTAGAATCAGACCAATATAGCAGCTGGACCTTATTCAGATTTATTATTCACTTACTTGTTCAGTTGGGTTGTTTTAAAACCCAAAAAACAAAACTAGGGTAGAAAATGCATCCCATAGTTTGCATACCATTAAACGAATGTGGTGAGTCATCCTGACATAAGGAGCAAGTAACCGTAAAGAAATGTGATTAGTCTGGGTGTCAGAGGAGTTTTGCAGCACAATCTATTCAAGCAATGGATGTTAAAAACCAAAAAAAAAAAAAAAAAAAAAGAAGCCTGTTTCAGAATATTTCCCTTTATTAATATACTGCGCTTCATACAGAGGAACTGGTTCAGCTTTCTTTTTTTGTTTTTCCCTTCATATTTTGTCAAACTCATAAAAAGCACAGCACGTGTGTGTTTGCATGTGCATGAACACACACATGCTGTGTGTTCAGACGCCCTTGGATGCTTCACCTTCAGGGTGACTCGGTGCAGCGTGGAGAGAGGAAGGTAGTCAGAGCCACAGCGCGCCCGCAGGCGTGCACACTCCCTGTCCCAATTTGTGTTTGTTTGTTTTATTAATTCTATCCACATTCTAGTCTCCACCCCCCCCCCCCCCCCCCCCCTCTACATACCATCTATCTGTCCAGCAGAGTATCTATCAAACAGTCTGATCCGGAGGAGAAATTGTGTCATTGTGAGTTCAGCAGAGAGCTGTACTGCTGTAGGGAAAATAAACCTTAACAATGCATTTTTAGGCACTTGAAAGAGCGAAGTGTGTGCATACTCACAGTGCCTGTGGCAATTCTCAGGATGCTATCAACCTGAGTGCAATTTCCATCTGTGTGGGAGACATAAGAGGTATGCGTATACAGGAAATGACTTCATCTACCAAGCCAATTTCCCGAAAGGCAAGATTAATCCATATGTTCATTATACATGGTCGTGGCCATTGCAGTATGACAGACCCAATATGTTTTTTATGTTACAATGCAGGCTGTCTGATGTGGTATTCAAAGAAAGCCCAGTTACTGTTTCTGCCTTCCAGTCTCTGTGTGGTACAACACGGACTTTCAATAATTCCAACCTGCCATCAAGCCACCATTTGAACTGAGAATGGAACATAACGCCAAGACCGTTTTCCCAGAACGACTACTAGTTTTACTTTTTCAAAATGACAGTGTTTGTGTAAAAGGATATCACAGTGGATGTGATGACCTCATGGTCCTCACGATGCACTTCCCTGTTAAGCATTAGGAGGAGTAAAAAGGACGGAGGCTGGCCCCGGTTCTCAAATCAAATACAAATATGCAAAGCTCACATGTACAGTAACTGGAGCAAAAGGTATTTGTGAGTCTTTTGTAATGTGGGTCCATATTCTCTTTGTATCATAAGCCCTTTCTTGAAATCACAACAGTTAGCTGGGGGTGGGCGGGACTCGAGCGTTGAATGGTGAAGTCTCCCTCTCGTTTGAGGACATAGTAACAATAGGCAGACGCGGGGACACGGCTGTGCATGAAACACTGCGCTGGGCAACGTCTTCAGGGCGACTGGGAGGCTCCAGACCTGCCACTTCTGATCCCAGGAAGCAAAGTTGTTTTCTGGTGCAGGGGGGAAAAGAACAGCTACTGTATAAATAAAATAAAAAAAATAAAACAAAAAGTCCTGACAAAACCTTTTGCTGTACTGTTAGTTTAATGCGGATGCATCTAAAGAGGCTGGTGAGGTTAAAAAAAAAAAAAATGTCTTAATGGATTATTTAACAGGACACATCCGCTCTGCATGGCTGCTCGCCGGCTGTTACACAGCCTGCTTTTCTCCGGTGTAACTGCCAAGTGTCTCGGTGTGACAGCTGGCACACCTGATCTATCTGATTGGATTAGTGCAATCAGTGGGCCCTGTGCTTAAAGCTAACCAGGGTGATGGTGGCACGAGCGCCGGTGAGATCGTTAGTCAGGTATGAAAATGACTGGAAAAGGTCCATGACGGGATGGTGCTTTCTCGCCGTGTCAAGCACCAAATTAAGCGCTGAAGTCTGTCCTTTGACGTCCAAGAGGCTCATCATAGCAGCATGGAAACATTTGAAGAATACTTGGTTTAATGACTGGTTTCAGTGGCTGAATGACGGAGTTGTAATATATTGTTATTCGTCACAGGTTCACAGTTTAGCTCTTAAGTGACCATCAGTTGTTCCAAGTGGAAGTTACAAATGCTTGTTCTTGATATAAAACAGTGAAGTGTTGAACACAATCAGCCCAACCACAGTCTGAAACCAGCCAGATATCACTATCAACGAGTGCAATCAACCTTTTACCTGTGGTTATACAATGAAGGCGTTACACTTTGAGCCTGAAGTGGAACAGTCATGCAGATAATCAGAGCCGGAGGATAACATCTCTGTTCTAATGGCTCCAACGTCCTGACACTAGTTTTTATTTTACAGCTAATGACGATGGCAGGTTGGCAAAAGGTAAACTGCCTTTTATATTAGATTGTATTCATATCAAAAGGACCAATTAATCTCCCATTTATGAAGATACTACATTAGTTTTATTCTAGATATTTACTTTGCATTACATTCATTTGGCAGGAGCTCGAAAGAAATTTTGCCCCAAAGAAAATTACAATACGTGCAATAACTTTCAAAAAGAACAAGAGCTTTGTCATCAAGAATCAGAAGTGCAACGCGCCAACATGACCAGCTAAAAGCACGTCAGAGAACGACATCACACGTGCCCTTTGAGGTTACTCACTGATGTTCGAATATGATCGGGACATTCAGTAATATTCACAGACAACAGCTGCAGTTGTGGCTAAAATGACAAAGCGGCGTAAAGTTGAAAACATCCCGATGTCAGAGTGACAGCTCTGCACCGCTGCAGCTAACGCTAGTTAAATTTACTGCCGACAGTTATTATATCAGATGCAATAAACACTCATCAGATTCAACTTTCACCTGCCAGCTTGTTAAAACACTGTTAATCTTGTACGTGATAATTAAAGCTGTGGCTCTTGCTATTAAAGAATTGCGATTTTGATAGAAGAACAATTAATTGCTCTAAGTGTGCTGCTGCTTCAGGCGTCACACGGCCACTCTGCTCCCTTTCCTCTCCGCTCACGAGCACGCTGCACGTTTAGTAAACTCACTTAGTGGCATACGTCATCAATAATTATTCTCAAAAAAAAGGAGAATTTCAGAAGAAACGGCGACAGTCTCATCTGATCTGTTGACCTCAGTCTCCACTTCGGCTGCTGAGCTGCCGCTAGTTTCACAGACAAACTGGAGCTGATCCCTCAAACCTGGAGGTGGAAATTCACAGCTTTTTAAATGCAACACACTCAAAATATTAATGTGATATTTAAAGAGCAACAGGGTCCGACGACCGTATAATCTCCGCTAGCATTTCATGCATCTAAATGCTATAATTACACACAATGCCTCTGTCCTCGCTTGATAATTACGTATTTCTCACAGCAAACATTGAGATTGGCCCTAAAGGATTGTAATGGCTGGAAACAGCAGCAGGTAAACACACAAACTAGTGCCAGCTGCACACACCGGTTTACTCGAAATGTAATCTTAAATGTATAATAGTCATCCAAACCTCCAATTTATTGCTCCACGAGATCTACTCAGTACCAACAGAGTGTAATGACGTGGAGTGACCTACTTTAACCAACACCTACAGCATGGGTGGCCCCCGAAAACAGAGCGCGGCAGAGAGAGTGACAGTAGTTTAATAAGGGCGCCGACTGCTTCATTTGGTGAGCCACGTTGCACCGCGGCATGTGCAACTGCAAGCCCACCCACATCCTTGTGAATCTGACATTTTACTGATAATTAAAATCAGTCATCTGAACATGTCAGGCTGACCTTTGACCCCGGCCAATGAGTGTATCTAATGAGTCAATCTGTAAAGAGGCCGACCACATTCTCTCGTCCTTCCACGCGACAGATTAACACGTAGAATCGAGTCCCGTTAGAAACATAAGGGCTGGAGAAAAAAAAAGATCAAATTGCGATTATTTTTGACTTATGTTGCAGGTGCGATGTGATTCACGGTATTGGAGGGAATGACCAGTCTTGCGTCATTAAAACATTTATTAAATATGATCATGGTGGGATTTCTTGCGAGGATCTGTGCAAACAAAGATTTTTTCTTAAGTCAGTAAAATACACAGCGCCACAACACTTCCTGCAGAAAGGGATTTTCACACATATTTTGCCTTTAAACAAATATTGCGCCTCCTTCAATTTGGATATTCGACTGGTCCATATTGCGATTTCGATAAAATTCGGAATAATTGTTCAGCCCCAGCAAACAGCATGCTTTTTAAGCTGAAGTCATTTTAGTTTAAAACACGATTGTTCCACAACAGTTGCTTTAATCTGGTGCCAGTGCTTTGGTATGCAGGCAGTGCTCCTGTGCTGGCTCCTGGTTTGTTTTTCTCCGTTCATACAATCTTACTTTAAAGCTACTAAGGCACATAGCTTATGTGCATTCAGTTGTGATTCAATAAAATGTCAAAGGGTGATTTAGACCGGCTGCTCAGAGGTAATATTACTCTTTACAGAGAGCCGTGCATAAGGTGCTTTGCTAAATGATGTGGCGATATATGCTCATACAGTCTAACACACCAACTACATTACACAGCACATGCAGGAGCATCCTGCTGATGGAACCTTAACGCGCGTCGTGATTTGTGATATATTATATGCATGAGCACACCTCCCTGGCTGGAGAGAAAACAAAGGGACTCCCATAGACAACAAACAGCAGAAATCTGCGTGTTTATGCCTGAAAAACAACAAAGAAAAACAGTGATCTGTGAATCCCGCAAGGCACCTGATGCCCATTCAGACCTGCATAAAACAAGAGGCACGGAGAGAGCAATGCAAAGTAAGTCGGATTTTTTTTTTGTGCTCACATCACAAAATGAGCATTATTTATCCTCAGCGGGTGATAGGGTGGCTGATCGATTTCTTTGCCAGGAGCTGAAATGTGTGGCCTTCAAAACTCAATACGGCCCATAGGATTATTTCTGAGAGAAAAAGTCCTCAATTCCATTATAAACTCTCACCAAATCCAAGTCAGAGCAAGCAATGGTGATGGGGCACCAAGTGGCCTCCTCTGGTTCTGAAGAGTGAGGTGCATTCTTTCAAATGGCCAGCAGGGGGCGACTACTGGTTGCAAATCAGGTTGTATAGAAGTCTATGAGAAAATGAGCCTAATTCTCGCTTGATTTATTAACTCAGTAAACATTTTCCTGATAAGTTTACGGTCTCAATCTCTAGTTTCAAGTCTTCTTCAACACAGCATGTTGTTCATTTTGTAATTTATCGTCTCTCTTGGTATGCGTTGGGGCGGGGCTAACTTGTGAATGACATTAATGAAAGTTAGTCATTACATCTAACTGTCTTTTTGTTCAGCGTTGGGTTGTACATAACTCCACCCCCTCGTGTCACTGCCGATTCCAAAAAAAAAACAAGATGGCGATGAAGAAAAGAAAACTAGAGGCTTCCAAACCGTCACGGTGACTACGTCCACGTCTCGCATGCATTCTGTGCTGAAAGGTCGGAGGCAAACGCAGTACTTTTATTAACATATTCTGTGAGGTAGAATGTCATTTATAAGCAGAAATGTCTGCCAGATGTCAGCCGTGAGAAAGCGTCTTCAGGTGTGAACGTGATGTAATTACTTCAAGCACAAACTACTGTAAACTCTCAGGGACTTGTTGATTCCAGGCTTGCTGACAAAAAAAAAAAACAGCTTCTCTTTTAAGCTTATTCTTCTAATGCCTGACTAAAGAGACACTCATAAAAACATATGGCCACACCTTCTATTGTCCCCCACTTGACTGTACATGCAGCAGCAGCAGCTTTTGGTGCTTTAAATAATACAGGAGGGTTGAAATTTGTTCTGAAATTTTAATTGTAGTCTGGTCTGGCAGATGTGCATTAGGGAGCAGGGCTGGAGCAGCGTGCAGGGATGGACATAAGTGCTTTCCAACTGCCTTAGGCTTCATTATGAGGGGAGGTGGGGGGTAAGGTGGGGCGGGGTGGACACAAAGAAAGTCTGGAAGAGGATACACTCTCCGTCTTCCCAGGAGAGTCGTGTCCCAAGAGCTGCCTGCCCGAACCATCGGCGTGTACCACAGTATTGATCGGAGGATGCATGCACCACCCACTAACAAAAAGTTCTGCAATCAAGTGCAATTATAGCACATTTACGACCACATGACGGCGTGCGCTGCGGCAGTAATGCTCATCTGCCGTCATAACTCAGAGGCGATGAGACGGCTGAATAGATACGTCTGACCGAGAGGAAATGATCTTTGTTGCTGAATGATTTCACCACTGCACCAGTCTCCATGTTGCACTGGGGTTTATAGAACGTTTACAAGGTTCAATTAAAAATATTACTGCCCACCGGTTGCAAGTCAGCACGTTGATAAAGTCTGACATAAAGCCCCTGAAGAGCCTTTACTTAAGATTATTGGAATTAAAAAAAAAATTGTAAATAATAAAATGAATTATGAAGAATGTCTTATGTAACGTCAGCAAACTGCATTTTCTGCACAATGTTTTGTTAATTGCTTCCTCCATTCGGCAAATCCCATGTTTGAAAACAGATTGTGTGATGACTGACAGACGAGCGCCGAATGCTTCAGTCACACAAATGCAATAAACTGCGTCGTTGTTTGTCCACATGCACCCCCCCCAGACGGAGACCCTTCACCTATAAACCACAATCATTTTGTGCAGCAACCTCAACAGTCACTGTACAAACAGTAAATGAAAAAAATGACCTACATGTTCATTAAAGTGCGTCCTCGGAGGCCCTCTCATCTGCAATGCAAACAAAACCCATTGTTGTTCTGTAAGCAGCTTATGAGGGGGTGTGTGTGTGTGTGTGGGGGGGGGGGGGGGGGGACTCTCACACAACAGACTTATTATGGGTAAGCACTTCCATTTTCTATATGGACCGATGGGAAGAAACGCTTTTTCAACTTCATTATATCGCACGTTGTTGTAAAAGTGTGGCTCAATCACAGATCTGGTGACAGAGCTGAATGTTGATGCTGCACACTTTTCTAATAAAGAAAAACACGCTTTATATTAGCTTGAATTAAAAAAGTGAGGCTTTAACAGATGAGAGAGCCCTAGTGGCCTATAGTCAGTATATTTCCTTGTTTTATTAGTTTATTATATGTACAGTAAACCTGCAGTAATATCCTGAGCGTGTGATTATGAACAAACACGGCGTGTATTTGCTGCTCAGCAAAGATGCTTTTAAACCAGCATGCATTGTATTGTATACTACTTATGTCTGTGGAATAACATATCAAATAGGAATCATTTCTTTGATAAAGTCAAAAGGACTTTCTGTGCCACAACCTGATCCTACAGGTCTCATAATGCCCAACAGCAGTGCACGCTGGGAACCAGCTGGCTCAGCGCTACAGAAATATAACCCCCCCCCCCAAACCAAAGGGCTGTCTGTGTCAGTGCATCTGGTATCAAGTGCATTGAAATTTATTTTTAACAAACATGAAAGGTGATTTTGATAATTGGCTTGTTTCTGTGGCTTCAACTATAGAAGTCAAAGAAAATGATCCAATTGAATCACCCGATTATTTGGTGTGTATCGTCTGAAATGTGCTGAAGCTCGTTATGTTGGTTTGGAGTCAAAGCGGAGAACAGCAGGTAGGTAAGGGCAAGGCAATGTTGGGGTAACAGAAAGGTTTGTAACTCTGAGTTTAAAGCTTCACGGCTGTTGTAATTGTGACAGCATCGAGTGTGATCAAAGGTGCCGAGGCTAAAACTCTTGTTTTTGCTGCAGGGTTTGAACGCACTCCGCTGGAGCCTTTGAGGACTCCATTCAGAGGTTCGGAGCAACAATCAATAGACGGAAAGGTGAACATAAAGTGAGCCACACTTGTGACTGTATTCAACACAGATATGGGAATGCTGCATCATTGTTTGCGGAGCCATTTCATTTATTTATTCATTTATTTAGCTGGAAACACAAACTGAGTCTCTTCAGACAGATTTCTGAGGACAATGCATGAAGTGCAGAGTCTGAATGTGGCCTGTGACCTGAAGAAAGGTGGGATTATTGATCCTTTGTGGTTAGAACAGGTGGTAGAGGTGGTTTCTGCAGACTACGTGTTTCAACACATGCAAAGGCTGTACCAAGACTGAACATGTTATTTTCTTTTTACATGAATTTCCATCCGCTGGTGCCCTTGAGATAACATCAAATGACAAAGGAGCTCCCCAAACACAAAGAAACAGGATCAAAGAGTTTATATAGGCAGGATTAAGGCCTGACGAAGAGATGAAACACACCGTCTTCTTCCTCAGTGCTGTTTAAGTGCCTTGTAGCAAGGCAGCCTCCAAGTGCTGTAGGGAGACGCTCAGTGACAAACGTGGTTCTATTGGGCGTCAAACAAACAGTAGAGAGAGAAAGAGTGTTTTCTGATGTACAAAGTGTTTGAAAAAGCCAAACTGTTACATGCTTTAGCTAGAGGTTTACAAATTAAGTATTTATAGATGTTAAATAGAGCAGCCAAATGGCACAATTGCCATTAAAAATGGCAGCGACCCAGCTGAGGAAAATGCACCCGTGTGTAATTGCAGAATAATCCATCACTTCATACATGATTGATGCAGGTATTTAGGGCGGGTAATATGGAGGGTTCCATTCTCAAACGCTGGGAGCAATCAATGGCAGAGCAGATGAGGAGCCGTAATGACTCGCCTGCATGATGAGGTTAACCCTGCTGCCCCGTCTCAGGCCATAAAATAAAAATAAGGGGCCTGAGCACATACCTCCCAAACGCCATTAGGCGCGATCGTTCAGTGCACATCCTGAGAACTCCACATGAAACCATTGGGACACAATTATACAAGAACGGTTTCCATTCAATGTGGGTTTTTATGGAACCCACCACCAGAGGCTGCACTTGTGATTTGCCAACACAAACGATCTTGTCGCGAGAGATTCAGGGTATGAACGAGCGGCAGACTTCAGGAATAAAGAAGTTGAGTGAGACTCACGAGATGATGATTTCAGATTTATGGAAAAATAAGTCGTGCGGTTTCGTATCACTCCAACAACACCAACTGTGAAGGTATGGGTGGTGTCCGTTTGAGCACTGACACAGTCCGTGACCCCAGTTTGCCAAGTTGGGAGACTCCAGGAGCATGCCCCCCCCCCAGTATGTGTACATCAGCGTGAAAGACGTATCAGTTTACTCAACTCTCAACTTCACCAGAGAAAGCAATCCTGTTAGTGCTCCCTGAAGCTGCAAGCACTCGCAGAGAAAGGATTTCACAGCTCTTTGATTACTCTGGAAAATATCTCTGAAAAATCGATGGCGTGAATGCCTGGCTGGTGGCTGGACCCCCGTATCTATTACCATAACATCAGTCTCCAGGTAAAATCTGAGGCCCGCTGCGGCCGCTGATAAAGTGTGCCAGTCTCTCAGTTTCCTGTCTTTTCATCAAAAGACCGCCGGACGTTATTTACTGCACTGTCCCTCCTGCCTGCGCAGGCACAAACAAGCCCACGCAACTGCATCGACACACATATTAATTGTGTTTACCTCGCGCACAGTATGGATACACTCCTGAGCCGTCTGCCGCGTGAGAAATTCATCAAAGCGAGAGAGAGAGAGAGAGATCGGCGTGTGAAGTTTTTTGGGGTAGAAGTTCCAAATGATTGACGGAAAAGATTTTAAAAATCAGGACTCTGGTTGGCGGTGTCAGAAAGATGGATGAGGAGAAGCTTCTGTTACAGACTGGCCTCCCGCCTCGGGGGAAGGACCTGTAAACCGTAGCTGCCTCACACCGCAGAGACAGGAGACGAGCTGCCGGCTTCAGAGGCAGCGGCTCCAACGAGGCTTCCACGAGCCAGCCATCATGGAGAGATCACACTCAGAGGCTCTCACTGCAGTGTGGAGGTATTGGTATGTTTACAATCATATATTGTGTTTTCTGACAAGGTAAGATAAAAGTCAGAGTTTTTTTTTAAAATTTTTTATGGGATTATAGTGTCTTCCAAATAATTCTGATGGCATACTAGTTTGTTTTGGAGAAAAATAAGAAGATCCCGGTTTAATTCCATTCATCTTTTCTCCTGGTAGGATATGTAGGAGGAGAAGTAGGGCGGGGCGGCAAACATCCTCCATGCCGATGTGAATGACTTCATATCTCTCTCTCTATATATACATATATATACATATAAATATATACATATATACACATATAAATATATACATATATA
>CALSCE010009376.1:8267565-8286754 GCA_943593645.1 Bovichtus variegatus
AACTGGAACACAAAGAGAGAGCTCGCCGCACGTTGTGCTGCACGACTTTTGACTGGTAATGTCAACACGTGGGCGATCTACTATACGTGTTAATGAGATCAGGCTGTGGCGCTGTCCAACAACGCGGTTCAGAACTATTTATCTATTTAAATCCAAATTAACATTCAAAAACAGTCTTCTTGGTAATGTTTTGCATTCATGTGGCCCCAACAGAAGCTCTGCTGGAGTTGACTTCATGTCAGCAAGGCCAAGAGAGATCACCGCTGCAGAAATGTGAACTTCAATGCCCAGAATTGACGTAATTCCTCATCAGTAAACCGCTCGCAGCGTGCTGCAGTTTAACAGCTTCTTCGTTTTCCTTTTCTTTTACATCCACAGACACGGAGTGGAGAAAGGTCTGGTGCCGGTGAGCCAGGCTGTCATTGGACAGATCTCTGGATGCTGTGCTTTCGTTGCACGTCTTCACTTCCTGGGAGCAGAATTTGGACTCGGGGCCGATTACACACGTGTGATTCTTCCATGACAACTTTGCGTTGTGCCGGCTCGTATCGCTCCCATCTCTGGATGAGCCACTTCATCAACAATATGCGTCAGTGCATCACGTTTAATCTTCAGCAGCCAGAGCCGGTCGTGGCAGGATTGTCAGGCTTTACACAGAGTCATCTTTCCTTTCATCATCAATCGAGCTGCTGCAGGATTTCCAACTCAGACTCATGTGAGCCCACCAGAGGCCTGGAATCACACCGCATTCATTTGTAGATACATTTATGATGTCTCATAAATTTCAATTGGAATATGTACCCATGAAAATGTGTTTGCGGTGCTGTGAGCTATGAACCCTCGCGTTCCCGTCTCTGCTCGGGCATTTTTCTGATACTTGCACATGCCGCTGATATTGCCTTGCTGCTTTGTAGTTACCCTCACACACAAATTTGCATCGAATTTCAGCTATCTTCAATGTTTGGGATCATTTGCATGATGTTGTTTGCTATCTGACAGGGTGTGCACTTGACTGTGTCGGAACTCCAAAGGGCGGGTACATGGAATCAGAGCTGGGGATCACTGCGACAGATGATGCTGGATGGCAGGAGCCAGAACAATCTGTTCGTTCTCCTAATCTGTCCATTCTCTTAATGACGCAATAAAGTCTAACATGTCTATCAAAACAAAAAAAAAAGGGGGGCAAAAAGCGATTTTTCTTCCCCATTGCACAAAATGGCCATATCTGTGGAGGGATCTGGAGGCACCAGGGACTTGTGTGGTGTAAAACATGCTCAATCACCAGCAGGCTGATCAAGCCCTGTGCACAATGTGCGTATATCACATGCAGTATACAGCACACTGCACATGTACACCAGGGCGGTGGATCTTTCCATAACTCACCATTCAATTAAAAAACTATTCACGATGCAAAATCAATTTGTGATTGAGGAGGAGGGTTGCTAAAGGCAGGATTTACTCCTGTGTGCTGATAAAGGCAGTGAAGTGTGTATGAAATTCAGTGCGTTTATATCTGACAAAGTTATATCAACTGATTGCAGTAATGTGCCACTAAGACCAAAAGCTAACATGTATTCATGCTAAACCGGCACAGATAAAACACTTTTTAATCTCCATTCTTGCATGAATCGATATTCCCCCCCTCCAGCCGTGATATATACTGCGTGGATTGTACACGATGGCGCCACAGAATCCATCCACACTGGAAGGTTAAGCGACAGGCTGCAGCTTTTACTTCCAATCAAACAGTTTTGGAGCCTGCGACGCACCTCTATCCAGAACAATCTGCTCGCACAGATGGGAGACAAGGCTGTCGAAGGGTCATCAATATATGTGATCAAGTGTCGGTGTCCCATTGTAATGCACTTGGCAAATGATTTACCCCCAGCTGCTCCGCACAGCGCCATAAACCCGAAAACAACAACTGGAAAAACAGCGAGGGGTGTCGTTCATTTCCCCGGCTGAAATGACAGCAGACGGAGGAGCGGTCGGCCTCCATCTGCAGAGATAAAGGTGGCGGCCATCAATCCGCGCACCTTTCAGCTCCTCGCTAATTGGCTACAGCTAATTTGATTGACAGTTGAAGCATTCAATTAAGGTTGGATTTGACACACGTCAGTGGAGTCATCGAGAGGGGAGCGCACGAGGTCAGAGCCAAGAAATGTCAAGGTCACGCTGCAGAAGATGGTCTGGGGAACGCAGAAGCCACTTCCAAGCATCAAGTGGTCCAAGGTTTCCTTTGAGTTTCTCATGTTCTCTACTACACACAGTGCTTTGCCTCATCCTGCCTCGTGCAAAGACAGACGTGCGTTTCATAGAGTAAAAGCACTGCATGTATTTAAATGTTTTAGCAGGCCGGTGCCTCCTTCTCGTTTACGGTCGATCAAGACCAGAACAAGTCGTCTGCTGAGAGGAAAGTGCAGCTGTGGCATTGTTTAAGTGATGATATGAGGAGGGAGCGCTTATGGTTGTCCATTGTGTCCTTCGTGACAGGCACTTCTTCTGCATTCGACACTTATGTGGAGTAAAATATGTTGCTTATAGGACAAGTAATATCAGCTATTTCTTAGGTTAGGAGGGAGCGTCCTTTCTTAGATGTGTGCCGAGGAAATAACAATAACTTTAAAGAGGCTTACGGTGTTTTTCCCATTTCTTTGGTTTATGGGCCTGCGGTCAAGGACGGCTATATCGTGTAAATGTGGCGTCTCAAAGTGCCTGCTGGACTCCAACCTGTCAAGCCTAGAAACTAGAATATATTTTCATTCATCTAGGAAGGCATGAGGCAGGAAAAAAGGTATTACTTCTAAAGTTAGAAGATTGTAGTACTTAACGCACACTGGCACTGGGAAGACTTAAAACCTACATTCATACGTCTCCTCCATACGTTTCTGAAGGACTTTTGACTTAAATAGGAAGTTTCAGGGCAGGACTTTTAAACATAAGCCCTGCAGAGAGCAGAGGTAATTAATATAAATGATCGTGTCAAATTTTTTAGCAAGTTCTACATTCAAACATCTGGACGAACAGCAAACCGAAGCAAAAGAAATTCCCAACATATATATTTATATCAAATAAAATACAAGTTCAGCTAAAAGCAGCCGCAGGAGCGCACGCCCCCCGTACAGCACCGGCCCAATTTAACCCCAGATTCCATGATAACGAACGCTTATTCAGAAAACCGATCTGCACACGAAGTAAACGCACCGTGCCGCTACCGTCCGGAGACAAACAGTGAACCTACGTACACAAGTCTGTCTGTAAACTATCTCTACGTCGATGTGAAGACCGGTTCATGTGGATTACAAACAGGAACTGAAGCGCTAATGATACTTTAAAGCTTTCAAGAGAATTTGGTGTGGTGGTAGAAGGACATTTAAATAAAAACAATCCATAGAAATATGCGTCCTGAGGTTAAACAGCCCAGACGTGACTTAGTTAAATGTGGGTATCGCCCTGTTTTGCCTGTAAACTGATGTATTGGTCTAAGCTTAAGTACGCCTGAAATGCATCTCGATGCATGATCTGTGCTGAACTGCAGCAGACGTTCGCCAGATTGCACTCACGGACTGATATCTATACTGGCTTCCCTGAATGATTGCCACGAGGCACTGCTGCACTCACGCTTCATCTGAGAAATCCCCAGTGAACACTCAATCATCCTTCAGCGTTTCCTGAGCTGGATGCAGCGTCTCGCCGTCTCCATCAGACCCCCGCTCGCTGCATCATTTCCTGTTTGCTTTTCTGCTGCAGCGGTACAACATCTCGCTGTTGCTGCTTCGATATGTTGTTCAGCATCACACGTTACAGTACAATTACACAAGGAAAAATGAGCATTAAAACCCCGGTACAGGGAGTTCTTCTGCGCTTTCACAGTCCAGCGCTTTGCAAGCGGGCTGTTCAATGCAACGCTCAGCCCACGCGGATTCAAATGATTCACACGAAAGAGCATGAATGTCGTGGAAAGTCAGAATGAAGGTGTTCAACATGGAGAAGGAACGATCATGTCTGCTGTGTTGGCACGGACTGCAGAGTCAATAACGTCCTCTCAAACATCTCACAACAACAAGACGTAGAGGCTCAAATGTCTTGTGCCGCTCGTCAGCACATCCGAGTAACTTGTGTCCAAAAGTCAAACGCAATTAACAAATCTCTATTTATTAATAACACGTATGCAAATCCAGCTAATTATGAGTCAATATCAGTCCTATGACATCAATGACTCAGCTCCTTATGAAGCTTTTAGTTTGAAAGGAGGAAACACACTTAACTCCTAAATTCTGGAAGCATAATTATGAGTCTGCATAAATGACAACATGGTGGTAATGTCTTCGGCCGTGCACGTGGAGGCCAGAGGGCTGCGATGGAGTATTACTTCCTGAGATAAGTTAGAGGAAGTTCCCGTCTTGTGAGGTCATTATACACAACATAATGCACAGGGCTGCTCCCCACATCCCAGCCACCGGGGGGTTTCTGCAAAACTCACAACAGTAATCACAATCTGAGAGACTGTTGGATCCATTACATTAAGAAGTCAAACGGTGACAACGTCAACTGCGCGGCGGCGGCGGCGGGTGCAGTACCTTCAGCCAAATTCTATGAGTCCGTTAAAGTAAGCTGACAGCTCAGGAGTCCCAAACAGCCAGATAAATAGATAAAAGCTCCCAGCGACAGGGAGCCTGAGAGCTGGATGACATTTGTCTGGGATTTGTCTTGTGTGAGCAAAATAAAGCGACTACAATAAAGAGGAGGAGGAGGAGGAGGAGGAGGAGGAGGTTGAAGCACTGCCATTATTTTGTCCACGGAAGAAAAGGAGTGTTTTTCCAGACGCCTAAAAAACTGGTAGAAAAACACTTAATATAAATGAATTCTCTTGAGGACAACTTTGAGACAGAACTGCCAAAGACTAAATTAATGTTCGCGGATAATTGGCAACCTGCGTCTTTCATGCTAATGAAGATTAATGTTGACACAAACAAGGGAAGATCAAAGACGCCTGTCACTCCTGAATGTAATGGAGAAAACATCCGGAGACGAGGCAGGATCCATCACAACCTTCAGGCATCACTTCCTGGGGTTTTGGCAGCTGATAAGAAACTCATTTTGGTCAAAAACACGGAGCAGCAAATCCCCATAAATATCAAATACTGCAGCAAGACAGACAGCATCTGTTATTTTTACATCTGGAACCTAACTGGAATCTTGATTCCCAAATCGTTTTTTGCCGAGTAAAACCATCACCGTGTCCACGCTTGAAAGCAGTCGATTCAATTTATGCTGCAGGATGCAGGAAACTGCCACGAGGCCGGGAGTATTTTATATACTATATAGAGTTGCAATCTATCCGTGTCCCGAGCAGTATTGAAGTTCAGCCCTCTGGTGTCACCAGCACAGATGTTTAATCACATCCACGGCGGGGAAGCACCTGATTGGAATTCAGTGGGTGGGAAGCCCAGTGCGGGATATTGAGCGCGCTAATGGTGCAAATATGTTTATGTACACACGACGCAAATCCCGCCTCTCTCTCTTTATTGTGAACCCTCGACTTCAGGCGGTGGCTGAGAAATGAAAATGACCTTTTGCTAACGTATGATGAGGAGAATATACGCTTGATAAAACGTGGGAACAAGGAACAAAGTCGCTAAAAGAGAGCAAGGCGACAGTTTGGGAACGCAGCCGCCGCAGCTCGTGTCCCTGCCTGCTGTTAAACGGCGTGTTGGGGAGCGCTGTCGCTCGGTTGTGGATGTCCTGCCCGTCTCGCCGCGTTGCTTCTGATGCAGCGCAGCCGAGAGCACGGACGAGACCTCTGCCGGGTCGCATTTAGCCCGCTGGCTCTTTCTACTCGCCCCGGGCAAAGACTCTCCCACATGCAATACTACAACTATTGCTGCTCCTGCCCCACTTCTTCTTCTTCTTTTTTTTGTCGTTTTTGCTCCTCCAAGCTGAACCGAGCGTCCTCAAACCGGCAGTGGCATCGCCGTCATTGTTTTTAAGTTTCAAAACTTAAATGCGATTTGATTGTAGCTCGTGAAGAAAAAATGCAGAGAAGCTGAGACGAAGGGGAAACTTGTCAGAGCGGGAGCCGGCGCTGCCATCAGTATTTCATGGAGCAGCTTTGTGAAGAGAGCTGGCAGCAACAACAGTTTTATAGACAAACAAGAGTGAGATCGCTCACACAAGACACATTTACTAAATAACACATGGATGAATAGGAGCGGGCGGGCAGACAAGGCTGCACGTGCAGATTTAAAAAGAAGAAGAAGAGGAAGAGTGACAGCGTTTATAAAGGAAATGACATTTGATAGAGCAGGAAGAGTGAGAGCTCAATACACGGGGAGGAGTTTCCTGACACGGGAGACGAGCAGGATGTGCAGGTGGGGTTTCGTATATTTGATAAGACGTGTGAGCGCGAGGTGGTGGAGACTTTGAACAGGTTCCTGATGATATCTGCCCGATGTGATATCTTCAAACACAGACGAGTGCGGTTAAATTCCATATTAGTATACAGCGATGTGCGGATAGACAGAGACGTGTGTGAGCAGATAGTGAAGCGTTTTATAAAAGACATCAGCTCTCAGACACAAGCCGACGCACGCAACATCATCTTTACAGTCTTAATCAGGATTAATGCACCATTAGGGTTTATTTACCCTACAAATGTAATACATACAATTACTCTATGCACTTACTTAGTATATAGAATGATCTTTATTTGATCATATTTACGTGGTATAATATCGTTTGTGGACGGTGAACACGAGACGTTTGGTTTTTTCGTATCCTGGTTAAAAGTAGAAGCAGAAACAAAACTTTGGTGAATCCCAGAAATCAAAAAGTGATAATATGTCGGCGTTATGTTCACAGCTTGTGTCTTCTGCCCTCTAGTGGCCAAAAATCAGTGATTGCAGGATTAAATTATTTCATAAAACAAAACTATATTTAAAATTTTTTTTTTTTTTTTTTTGTTAAAACTCTATTTACAAGTGAGAACAAACCTTAAGTCATTTTTTATTTACGTACTAATGTGTCCATCAGGCTCTGTTCATCACTGCCATCGCTCATTTGGCAGAAATAAAATATCCTTTTCCAATAAAAATAAAACTTTATGCATATATCCAGGAGAGTAGAAAGGTTACGTCACCTCGCTAAAGTATAAGGAAGTTTTAAGAGCTAAATGTCTGAAGCTCTCACATCCGCAAAATAATAAAATCCTGTCAAATCCTGTCAAATCCTTGTTTTATTTTGACATGTCAAACAAGTAAATACATATAAAATATTAAGAAAAATAATGCCTGTCAGTCAGCAGCTACGATACAAAGGCATCAGCTAAAAACAAAACACGGCAGTGGTGCAGAATCCAAGTCTGTTTCTAAACATACTCAAAAGTATTTGATATATTTCATATGTCATAACTATCTTATTGTACTGCCAATGCACGTCAAAGGGGTTGTTTGCTTGCAGCAGCTCCACTCTCAGCCCTGACTGACACATAAAGGTAAACTACTGCATGCTTTGACTAAAGGAAACAAATCAAAGATCATTTTGACTTTTTCTGGGATATTTCCAGCCTCACTACAGCGTCTCCATAGTTAGCTGTGCACGTCCAGTTCTCTTCCAGTGGATTTGCGCTTTTCTATATTTAAATAGCCCGCTGAGAATAATTGACCTCTTAAGAGTTTAATAGCTTGACTCATGAATGACATGTTGAATAAATTGTGCAGGAGGATGGAGCAAAAAAACTTCTAGGATCATATAATTGTATATCTCAGCATTAAATCATAATGCACTTTAGGTGCTCGTTGATCTAAAAAGGACCTCGGAGGACAGCGTAGTGATAACAAACGCAAAGTTTTATTGGGTGTAAACATGAAGTAAAGTATTTATTAGGACCACAGAGGAACACAAGTTGTGTTGCACTACAGCTGTGCACACGACTGGTGTCCATCTAATAAAATAACCACAGATTGACCACCAAATACACATAGAACTGCTTTTGCACAAGTAATTTTTAATAGAAATTAAACCCATTTAGTTCAT
The DNA here is from genome assembly GCA_943593645.1 of Bovichtus variegatus. Classification (NCBI taxonomy): domain Eukaryota; kingdom Metazoa; phylum Chordata; class Actinopteri; order Perciformes; family Bovichtidae; genus Bovichtus; species Bovichtus variegatus. Next base: position 8,275,600 of record CALSCE010009376.1, read on the forward strand.
TTCCACTGAGGCTATTTGCGCCCATGTTCATCAAATAGCATTTTATAAATTGGAGTTTTTATGCTAAGCTATCAATCGTTTGAGGGGACAACAGTCGCTACGATTATAAAGTGAAAGTGTCCGACTTTTGTCCATAACTTTTGTTATGGAGTCCTGCGGAGGACGGAGTGCCCCGAGTGTCCTCCCTGTGGCATCCCTAAACACCAAACCCACTCTTAATGCCTCACTGATGGGGAGATTAGACCGTATCATATGTAGTTATGACTTGAGCAGACAACAACAGCGTACGCGTCCACGCCTGACATCACCAGCCAATGAAAAACAAAGTCGTCCAAATGAAACTTAGAAGCTTTTCCTGAGAGACGACATGACAAAGTGTCAAAGTGTCATATTGTTCACCCGTCCATTAGCGCCGCCTGGCAGCTACACGCCGGTTTGTGTGATTGCTTTTTTCCTTCGCTAGTTCATAAGTGAAATGAGCCAATTGCAAACACGACGTATTTGTTAGACAGTTGGGTAATCAGCCAAAGTAATGAAAAAGGTACGTACGGCGTCTGTGGAGCCAAATCACAGGAACATTTGGCTTTTAAAAAACAGTTTGCACTTCCAGCACAAATAAGTGACGAAAATTCAAAATTAGGATATATTCCACAACTATTTTTTTGAAAAAGGCCAAACATTCGAGGGTTCCAGCTTCTCAGAGACGAGCGTTTCCTGTCTTTTTGGTATAGTAAATGTCACATCTTTGCCGCGACCTTGGGGCTCTGGAGGATCGTGATGCACCTTCATCATCTTTGTCTGACATTTCATGGACTAAATGATACATTGATTCGGAGAGAGAATAATAGAAAAGTGGACCCAAAATGAAAAGTACATACTCTGTGCTTGATTGCGGGCGGTAACGAGATTAAACCAGCAGGTGTGTCGGGCCTGAACATGACCTCCGCCCCACTGTGGTGATCATATTTTCAAAGAAGTGCATTGAAAAGTATGACATTATCTGCGCTTCTCATAGCATCCAATACATTTTATTATTATTTTCCCTCAACATCTAGTCTGTTATCTCCCAAATACAGCAACTGTTGCTTAGTAACAGCTCATGACCGCATGTACAAGGAATTTATATTACGTATTAAAATGCTCCTAAATAACAATAATAAAAGGTATTAGATCATGGAATAATTGCGTCAATGTGTTTAAATATATTCCTGAAAAAGCAATGCTGTTGTTATTTTGAAAAGAAATGTAGAGGTATATTGACAGACACCTTGCAAAGTGCTTTGAGAAGCGTTCTGATGAAGTTTCACAGCAAACTGTCCCATTTAGAAGCGACTTGACATCACCTTCAGGTTTATTTCTACACATGTTAAATTGAGTTCCTCCCTGACAAGTGTCTGAGTGACATTGTCCCAGATTAAGCTGAAACTGAATCTGTCTCTTTGGATTTAATGTCACGAGTTTGCAAAACAGGCACCGCAAACATTGGAAACTTGAGTCATCTGTAGCTTTCCAACCCGTCTGAACTCAAAGACACATTTCCTGCAGCAAGTGTCATAATCAGAGCCGCGGACGAACTGCAGCAAGCACTTTGTAATACGATGCCCTCTGATAAACAAATTCATGTTCATATAAACGCCCTCCCTGTAGTATCTGGATGCATCAGTGCTCAAAATCATTATCTCTACCAGCCATATTTCTGCATAAGATCCCATAAAAAGAGGCAGACAGGCAGATAGTGTCAGTAAATAAAGAGAGCAAGTCAGTCAGCACTATTTTCTGTCCTCTCAGCCTGGCAGGGCTTAATCAATTAACATGCAAACAGGCATGTGACGGCACCAGAGGCTGAACTCTGCTTCAGTCCTGCTGCTGATTATTGAGCCGTGTTTACACTCGCCATTGCTGTGCTCGTGCAGAGTGAAGGACGTTGCAATAAAAAGCTTGTAATCTGCAGATACATGCGATAGATTCCCTCTCTTCTATAGCTGAGGGCCACGTGTCGCAGCACTCGTGCAGACGCTGGCAGCTAAAACACAAACAACTTGAATGATTTGGACCCAAAGATGAATGAAATAACATCCATCGGGGCGGCTGCGGGTGGAGGAACTTGCGTCGCTGCTACGTAAACAACGGATTCTATCCTGTGTGACATTTCCCCTTTTCTTTAATACAAAGATATGTCTTCGGTTTTAGGTCGATAACAGCCTACCGTTGTTTAATTTCCTTCATTTGCGACTGAGAAACCGGAGTGAAATGAAAGTAAATGTCCATGTAATTATCATTGTGTCGACACTAAGTCAGTTATCCACAAGAAAGATGCACCAGGAAGAGCAGAATGTGAGGCACCGTGCTCAACAGCAGCGTCTTAAAGGGTCGCATTAACATGCAAAATCTGTGATTCATGTACAATTGCAGTGTTTTTTGTTCACTAAAACTCTAAAATCAAATTCCGTTTTTGTGTTTTTCTTCCTCTTATAACAGGCAGGAAATTGTAAATAACTGCCAGATATTGAAAGTTCCAGGTATTCTTGAAAAATGGGCAAAAGCACCGACTCACAGGACATTTTCTGACCTTTTTATAGTCAAAATAAGCAAGAAGTCCAGGCGGACATTGAGGCTAAAGGTGTTAAAGGAGAACCGAACTGATTCTGAACCCGCAGCTTTGTGTTCTGGGCGTCTGTCGTCTTGGACTGAGCTCAATCCCCGTGATGCTCTAAACCTGCGAGACGAGACTCAGGTCAGTCACACAGGAAGTGTTCACGCAGCATCGTGCCAGCAACAACACACTGGTTACGATCCAACATTGGCAAAAAAAGGACTTTTTATGTTGCGTCTTTTAAAAAAGAAGTTGCAGTTAGCGCCTCATATGACCCCGGGCAAGTTGTTCCAAAGACTTTCGGGGCCTCACTGCAGAAAATTATGCTTGATCATCTCGTCTTTGATCCAAACTTTGAAACATACACAAGAGCTGTTTGAAAAGACCAAACTGAACTTCAGATTAGAGGAAAAGAACAAATTCGTTTTCCTTATGTGTTCCCCGTCCTTAATTTGTAGGAATAATATCCGTTCCTGAATATATGAATCTGAAAGACACAGACTTTGGTATCGGAAGCGCTCTGGTTCACGTTTGTGGTCTGAGTCGTATCGACCAATCACGTGTGAGCGGGTTTTGGTTGAACGCAGGTAAACGGTCCGTGTGCAGAGCAGAAGAGGAAAGAGCTGCAATCTGAGAAACCATCGGGTATCGTCCGACGATGAGTTCACTCAAAATTATCTGGTAAACGAGTCCAACTGCGTCCTCACGTCTCAAGTTGCTAATTGGACCGTGAACAATGAGCAGCGCGAGGAAGAGGAAGAGGAAGAGGAAGCCTTTAGTGAGGAAAGTGTTTCGCCCAGAGGCTCATCGTCTTCAGACCAACAGCAGTTCCACAGTTGGACCTTTTAAGAATCACGAGTCAGGAAGCCTTCATTCGTCCCACAGCGGGGACGTTTACGGCGCCACGTTCACGCTGTTTTCAGATGCGGTGCGTTTACTCGTCCTTTTCACGTTTTTGTGATACGACCACTCTGCACGTGTTTGTTACTCTGGCAGCAGAAGCTACTGGTCGCACCGGACTCAGTTAGGCTGCAGCAGCAAAACCAAAAGAGTTTCCTCATGAATTCAACTTTTTCAAAAAAAGTTACATAGTGTCAGCTCAAAAATAAAAATGTTTACATAATTATGGCTTTGAATTAAAGATGAAGGAAATGGCAAACATTTCCAGCACTAAGCACTGAGTAACATATACACACACACACACACACACACAGATTTACATTCCTTGGTCAAGTTTAGTTTAAGAACTTCAGAACAGATACAAACTAAATAAATTGTGGACTCCGTCACAGCACATTGTGCAGCTCAGCTCGATTTCCATCACGCACATCACGCTAAGTGATTAACTGCGGAGATGTCAGGGAGATAACAGTCGGCGCCGGCACAATCCCACGAAGGGGATTTGTTTTGTTCCCATAATCTCGACCTGCGATGATGTTTTTCTTCTTTTAATTAAAGAATTAAAGCGTTTCATCCGTCGTCGCGTCAAAGCTTCCTCGTTTGAAATGTAGCTCGTCACAAACTTCAGAAATACAAGCTTCCCACCGCACGATCACACGTGTACACGTCTTGAAATCACAGGATTAACGGCACGTTGAATGCGAGGAGAGCGTATGCATGGTTAATGATGTTTTGCTATGATCCATTCATTATGCAAACAATGTTCATGTTTTAATAACCAGGACACTGCTGCTTTCATTAGACTGACAGGCTGCAGACATCACAGGCAGCAGGACGGCCGGCGACAGCCGCACAAACGCGCGCCGCTCGCTCTCCATATTCAACGCCACGCTTTTTAATAAGTCCTCGAGACTCATCTCCTGAATGGATGCGTGTAGCGTAATAGATAAAATGGAGGGTGTCAGCTTCCCCGGTGAGCTGCAGGGAGTCATATCAGGACTTGAGCGTTCTTATTCATGCACTGTTTGTGTAAAACAAACACTGATGAATGCGTCGTCCGGGATGTTGTAAATCACCGTGTGGGGCGGTGCGGTAATCAACTGTCTCAGGTAATCTGTGTGGAGCTCCATCACCTTCCGCTGATAGATATCACGCTGCTGACAATATATTCCCGGCTTTGCACTGATAGATGCAGGTGATAAGGCTGATTTTCTCCCTTTTCATGGCTCTGCTGCTGAATTGTCGTTTTTTTGTGGGTTTTTTTCTGTGTGCAAAGGATAGAGCAAATGTTTACGCGGATTGTGCCCTGAACATTCCTTCCTTAAATGTTTTATACGGCTGAACGGGATTGTTAAGTGCTCATCATAATACATACGCGTGTCATTTTTGGAGTAAAGAGCAGTAATGAAAACTAAACAGAGGACTGTGTGTACGAGTGGAATTCAGAGATCCAAAGTACACCAATAAAATATGATTTTAACAGTTCCTATAAAGCCAGATGACAGAGAAATATTCGCTCTCCGCTTTCTTCCCGCAGGCATAACATTATGTTGTATTGTAATAAGTGCTGAGATGCTTTAACCCGGGGAATTACTTCGAGGCCAACAGTGAATGACGAGAGGGGGAAATCACTTAGCATACAAATCAATTACCCATAATAATGCATAAGGAACCGTGATGAATTGAGAAAAGGAAAAGAACGTATACGTTCCCTTCAAGCTGCAGAGAAATGTGTGATTCTCCAACAATGAGAATGATCCTTCTGGGGAGTTAGATTCATATAAGAGCTTTTTATTTGTTTTTCTTTTAGCCTCGTTCCCAAATGCAGTTTTAATTTTTTATTGGATGTGGTGAATACATTTAAGACTCAACACTTTTCTGTGAGACTGTTAAATATATGTAAAAAAAACACAAAAAATAAAACAAACATTAATTCTACAAGCAAGAATCCGCTTCGATTCACTAACAAACTGTGACCTGGATGTTTACTATTTACAGTAAAAGATTTTCTTCTAACTCCATTGACGTGAGAATAAAAACACCTTGACATGACGTTGTTGCCTAAAGAGGTTTCAACTCACATTTTGAATAAATAAATTGATTATTAAGCCAGAAAATGTCCAAAAGAAAGCAGAAGCCCAAGGAAACGTCTTAAAAACAAAGATATAAAGCCAAAGACAGAGAAACATCCTCATGTTTGAGAAGCTGGAACCAGCAAATACTTGATCATTATCAAAATTGTTGATTATTTTTCTGAGGATTGATGCATTAATGACTCGCCTCATAATTCCAGCACCATTGCCTACTGTACATTTGGCCCGTTTTATAATACATTTAATTAATACAGCGTTTTTTCTAAGTACACAAAGACGCTTTGTACAGGAATGAGGAAAATCCAGCAAAAGGGGAAAGTACAAAGTATATTTTGCACACAGGAAGCTGCACATGGAGTCATTTTGGTGTTTGCTCTCAGTTGCCAAAAACATGACGTCAGAAAACTGCAGATATAGAATATTCATTACAACCCAGGCAGGTCTGAGAGGGTTTAGTTTGACTTTAGTGAAGGGGCTGAGAGAGGCCAAAGATGTACCATCGCATTAATGTGGGAATGTGTTTAATTCATTACACTGGCCGACCTGGCTCCTACATTTCATTTGGGAAAAAGTAGAGCTTTATAATTGATGGGGACGAGGTGCTCCGCTCCGTCTCTTGACCACTCTGAGGCTGAGAGTTTGGCCTGTATGTATTTATGCCTAGAGCAGCTGTCAAATGATATAAGCTACTTTCCCAGTATTTGGATCATTTCTAGAAGGCAACTCCAAATCTATAAGCTTGGTCTGATGGAGATGCAAGAAACACAAAGAGAGGATGGAGAAACTTTAGAGAGGCCGGCGAGCTGAGGGCTGCAGTTCACCCGCACTGTTACTGTGCTGCACTCCTTTCCATGAGCAAAGAGTTACAAGTTTACTTACCTCCTCTGTTAAATATCAAGTCAAACTTAAAGATTGCTGAGTTCATCAACGTTTAAGACTTAATGGTGATAGAAAACTGATACAGAAGTCTGAGGAGCATTACAAGGAAATAGATGAAAAGTTCAAAGTCTTTGCTAAATATGACTCCAAACAAATGCTAGTGACGCTCTCCGTCTGCTGGCTGTGTGAACAGGAAACTGCTCGCCACATCAACAGCAGTGCTGGCGGGCGGTCCTGGTTACCTTCACGGTATCCACTGAAACAACCCAGTGGAACGGTGCCGACACTGGATCCAATTTTTAACCCAAATCTAGAATATAAACGACTATTTGTCAGGCTTTGCTCGCAGCCAATCGCCGCAAGAGTCCTTGGATTTAAAGCAACGTGTGATTGGCCGCACTAACCCTACCGCAGCAGCTCCAGCCCGCGCAGTCTGCAGTCGAGCTCGGGCGTATTACACGGAGTTGGCACTTGAGCGTGCCGAGGCGCCACCGAAACATCCACAGGTACGGCCGTACTACAGGCTGCTCAAGTTAAAATGCATAAAAAAAATGAGGAAGGATCAAAAACTGGTATTTATTGCTATTATATTTGAAGCATCATCCACTGTGGCGTCTCCCTTATTCATACTCGTGAAAGAAAGACCATCTCCCGGCGCGGTGACTCAGGTATCATGGTGGGATATCTCCGGTGTGAACTCTTAGCGGCGGCATGATGAACTGAACCTGGGTGTTTATCTTTATCTCATCATTGGTATGAAGACAATCAGATCGGGGAGATGAAGTTATGTCACATCATGTGCCCAGCAGCCCGCCGAGTACACTCATGACTCATTTCTCTAATTGGTTTGAGTGTTTCGGTGGTGGCGTCATCTCTTGGGAGGCCAGATGTTTATCACGGTGAAACTCACACGACTCGTTGTGAAGCTAACAAATAGGCAGAACATATAAAATAACCTGGTCAAATTCAATCAAGCAAATGTTTCCGTTTTCGTGAGCAGACAGAAGGTTGGATAATTGGTACGTCCTTAATTGTCCGAGAGCACATTAATGCAACATGCAGGTTTACTCTGAGTCCTTCCAACAGTGCTTTCATAATGACACTCCACAGAAAGGCCCTCGGCTGCAGCGCTTCATTAAAACCAGCAACGCTCGTTTTTATGTTTTCAACTGCATGCGTCTCACTTCCTACTCACTGGGCGCCAAACTCCTGGAATAAAGCTGAAAGGTAAGTCAACATTAATACTGAACTTTATGCAAAAACTTCATTTCAGATACCAATTATGAGCAGCATTTTTTTCAGCAATAGCATTGAATGTATATCATTATGTAACTGCCTTTCTGTGTGAGAGTTCTCATGGTTACTGCTGGGGTCCACCTTTACATACCAACACATGAGAGATTCACAAGAAATAATATAGAGTATGCAGACTAACATTAGCGAGCGTGGAGCGGTCGTATCAGAGCTGTATTCAGAGGATGTATTTTATACCGCTGCTGCTTCACATCTAAAGTCTGACACTGACAATCCAGAGAGGCTTTTATCATGAAGCAGCCACAGGAAATGCACCGTGTTCGTCAGTGACAGGATAAGGTTATTTTGGTCAAAAATGATAGACTTTTTTTTTTTTTCCTATATTATCCGCCAAAAGGAGGTTATGTTTTTTGGCTCGTTATGTTTCGTCCTCTTGTGAGTTTGTCTGCTCGTCTGTCAGCAGGAGTACGGAAACACTGCTGGATGATTTTCACGACACTTGGTGAAAGGGTGTAGCGTGGGCCAAGGACGAAGCCATTACCTGTTGGAGCGGATCCGAACGACAGGACTTGATACACACATGATGTTTCACTTTCTTTAACATTGCGAGCTTTTGTGCTGCATTCACGCTGGGTCAGAATAATCGGAAAAATTACTTCCCGACTTCCATTTATCAACGTGTAGTTTAATGCGACGCATCTTCTTTGCTCAACAAAACACCGAAGTCAGAAGAACGAGTTGGGACGAGCACGTCAATGCAAAACGGGCCTTGGATGAAGTCTTTGCTCCATCGTTACCACCGTTGGCACATCGTTGGTACCATCTTTGGTACCACTGTTGGTACCATTATTGTTGGCACCATCTTTGGTACCACTGTTGGTACCAACAATAATGGTACCAACAGTGGTACCAACAATAATGGTACCATTTTTGGTACCAACAGTGGTACCAACAGTGGTACCATCAGTGGTACCAACAACAATAATGGTACCAACAGTGGTACCAACAGTGGTACCAAAGATGGTGCCAACAATAATGGTACCAACAGTGGTACCAAAGATGGTGCCAACAATAATGGTACCATTATTGTTGTTGGTACCACTGATGGTACCATTATTGTTGGTACCATTGTTGGTACCATTATTGTTGTTGGTACCACCGTTGGTACCATTATTGTTGTTGGCACCACTGTTGGCACCATTATTGGTACCATTATTGGTACCACTGTTGGTACCATTATTGGTACCACTGTTGGTACCATTATTGTTAACAAGGCGTGTTTGCCGGCCCAATTAATTTCCTTCTAATGAAACGCTTCTAACTAAAAACAGAAACAAATATACAGGATTTATATTCACTACCAAAGCCAGATTTAACTCTTACCCTGCATTATGTGGTGACTGCAAATAAATATGAAACTTATACAAGCCGGACCACTGGGTTATAATTCTGTCTGGCACACCTGAAGAGTGTGCCCTTTCAGCAAGGCCCCGAGGTGCTTCTCTCTGCAGCTGCATACAAAGTGACATCAGACAGAGCCAGCAGCAAAAAATACAGTCGGGAACTATTTTTTATTAAATGATTCAAATTGAAGAAAAAAAAGAAGATTTGCAGCTCAATAAGGAATTCGCTGCACATCATATTTTCCTGATTTTACCCATTACATCGTGGCTGACCTGCGACTGGCACAGCCGGCTCCTTGTGTTTGCACATGAAAGAAAGCGGGACATCTGTGTGGAGGCCAACTGAATCATTTTCAACGGGGATGGGCTTTCCACTCCGGCTGGATTAGTAGCGGCCTGAGATGTGGCACGGGGGGGAAATAAATGTAAATTAGCTTGACACCTATTTCCTATGTGACACCAGTCTGCAGTGCCTAATTAATATCACATAATTCAAATGTTTTCTAGTTTGGTTTTGGTTCATGGGGTTACTGCCTGGGCGTGTCACTTTGCTGTCTTGGGTATTTCTCCTCCAGTGGCAGCACAGATGACAGGCAGCTACAGTGAAAGATTACAGTACTGGCCAGCTGTAAGAGAGAACCATTAATGCGATTTTGGGATAATGCCCATTGATTAATACGGCCCTGGGGGCTTTGACATTGAAGGAGTGTGCTTGTCATCGCAGCTAAAAGCAAGGGAGCCTCAGATATCTGCCATCAGTACGCAATGGTGGAGGGAAAAAAGAAAAAAAAAAAAAAGTCACTGCCAACATTTTAATTTATTTTTTCCCCAAAGGTGAGGCGATATGAGATCTAAGCGGAGTCTGAAAAGAAGATAGGCAATATTGTTCGCTCTGGGCCTGATTAAAGCCAGTGTGTGAGAGTCAGATTATCAATTCATGGAAAATGCATTTTTTTTTTTTTTTTTTAGTGTCAGTCACGCAGGATCATTACACATCAGCCGCAGGGAGGACGGATATCAAGTTATCTTCAGCTTCATTCTTCAAGGTTTAAGAGCATCTGCAATCTTTCCTCATCAGCCCTCGCCAACCCAGCTGCTGCTGCTGGTGGAGACCGCCACCGCCACCGCCGCCGCCGTGACAAAGCTTTATCGCTGCGCTCGGGCGTATTAGCGTCGTCTCCCCTCGCTCTGTGGTCTGCTGCCACATCACACTGTCTGGAAATATTTGGCTGGCCAATTAAAGTCAAGTTGTGTTTAAAACATCAGCCATTTACTTTCTTTCGTTCGTTTGCTTTCGAGTTGCAGGAACTTTGAACGTTGGCAGCTCCAAAGGACCTTAACGCTCTGGTGTCGTGGACAATGGCAGCAATGGAACTGCACAAGGCTTAATGACAAAAGGACAAGAGAAGCAAGAGATCTGTGAGTTTGCGAGATATCTTTGAGGTTCATGGGGAATTTCAACACTTAGAAATTCTTTATTTTGTCACTTTGTGGGAAAAGCAGCCTCTCCTGCCAGTGACAAAACCCACGTCAGAACTGTAAGAACCTTTACAGTTCTGACAGTTCTTTTCATGAGCAGATGCTCAAAGACTATGATTTGCATAATAATGTGCATTTGGAAGCTATACCTTTTATAAAGAAAATAGCGAACGGAAGCTTCAAAGTGAACCAAATAATTCATAAAACCTGCCTCAAATGTGCCAATATGATGCTGAGGTCGGGCGACTGCGTGAGTTCATCGCCAGTTGGATTCTTTTGGCCGATTCGTGCGATTTTATTTTTGCTAATTTAATGGTGTGCCCCTGAAGAGTGAGTGTGACAGCTTTGGGCAGGCAGGGAAACAGACCGCGGGGGGAAACAGCTGCTGAGTTGGCACATTTTCTAAAAAACTAAACTTAAAAAAATTAAAGGTTTTTTATCTCGACAAACCAGAGACGGTGATTGTTGAAACAATGGAAAGAGAGTTTGGATGAAGTGTGTTTTAAGACGCCCCGCCGCTCGCAGGGGGCAGAGCGCACCTACACACACACACA
>CALSCE010009376.1:8286854-8302568 GCA_943593645.1 Bovichtus variegatus
CATTATATTTGTGTGTGTGTGTGTGTGTGTGTGTGTGTGTGTGTGTGTGTGTGTGGACTAATTTGAGTTTTAGACCTTGTGAGCACATATTTGCTGGGTTTCACTTCCTGGAAAGTTTTTCTAGGTTGGGTTTTCGGTGGTTCTGCTGGGCTGCCTTCGGACAGATTCGGCGGCAGTTTTTCTTTCCTCTCCTGAAAAATCATTTAGGCTTCACCAACCAGACAGCCCACTATTTTTGAAAGTAGAATAAAAAGCTGCACAAGATAAAGATACGATGGAAAGGAAGCGAGGAGGAAAAGAAAAGACAGAAAAACCCTCAGCTGTCCTGGTAATTCCTTTTGAACTGATGCCTTCCGGGTGAAGAAGAGAGCCACACACTCATTTTCCCCCTAGTTGGGATTCTTAATTTGCACAGGAAATTACAGCCTCTGATGTTGATGTACAACAATGTATCTTGCGCTGCTACTGTATCGTTTGGATGAGTCATCTTGTAGGCACCGTTTTAAAGAATTTGTGAAAACTTGTTGTGTTGTTAAAAGCCCTTTTCTGCTAACCACATTTTCCTTGCAGGAAAATAAAGATGTGACTAAATGCATTTCACGAGGTTTGGATTACAGTAATGGAGCCGTGTTACATAATCAGACGTGGTATTTTACGTTGGATTAAAAACACTGTCAGTGTCCGGTGAAAACAGTTCCTCTCAAACCTTCCTGTCCCTTTAAACTTTGATTTATTTTCTGTAAATTGTCAAAGAACAAAGAACATCCAGGCTGTTGCTCGAGGCCGACCTTCAGAGCTCCTCAGTAACAGTAACGTCAGTGCTGTAACATTCAGATACACTGAACTGGAGAGGCGGCGGCAGAGCTTAAATGTCAACAGTATTTTCCAGCCAAGAATATCCTTCATTCTGCTGTAAAAGGCTGCAGTGCCAACGGCTCATTCGTCCATAGATCAGGTGAAGAGCATTCCAGGTGAAATGCGTCATTTCCAAGAGCAAAGCACAGTTTTTCTTCTTGTGGGTGACACACTTCCACCTTTCATTTAAATCCCACACACAGTGCCGATGCACTATGAAGGTACGGTTTGGATGTGTTTTTCGGGGACATTTGCTTTGGTACAGTCAGCTGTTCTGATGCGAGTCTGCATGTGATAATATTTACAATGGCTGAAATCCTAGAAATTGATCCAAAAAAACAAAAGAAATGACGTTTGAGTCTCTTTAGAGATCATGGAACACAAACTCCAATCTGATCAGATCCTAATCAGAACATCCAGACAAGCTAATCTGGTGTGTTTGAGGTCACGAGAAGCAGGAAGTGACAGACACCTCTGTGCTCGTGCATCAACACACTCCCAGTCTGGGACTTTGGAACATGCGTTTGGTAATTTCAAGCTATACGGTGCACGAGCAGCTTCTGTTTTGCAAACATTGAGCGGAAGCACCAGCAGCCGGCTTACAGGCAGATCCTGAAGCAGCTGCGACGCCTTACGCTTCCAAAATACGTCCGTTTGTTTGCTTTCTCTAAAGAAATGCTGCCGATGGGAGGAGCAGTGATTTCAAGCCCCTGAACCTGACGATGACGAGGAGGCCGAGAGAGATCCTCGTCAATCTAGGGCCGTTTGAGTGTCCCAGCAGTGAGGCCCATTCGATTACATGATCTCTTCATCTCCGTTATTCTCTCCCCCGCTTGCCTCTGCTGGGGCTGTGTGTGTGACCTACAGCATTAAAGGCAAAGCAATAATTCCCCATGCACTGTCTGGAGCCTGAAGCGACAGGAGTGTGTGTGTGTGTGTGTGTGGGGGGGGGGGGACAGCGAGCCAGAGGTGAGAAGAGCGAATCCAGGGATGAATTTATGTTGTGAAAAAGCTTTTATAAATCCGACATGAGTTACTGGCCGTATTGATTGCCCTGGAGGTTACTTTAATTGTAGAAAGTAAACACACAACACAAACACACTAAAGATGCTGGAGCTGCCGTCAGAACAACGGAGCGTGAATGTCGGATGGCTGCGTGTCCGACGGCCTCCCCCCCCCCCCCACCCCACCGCTCCGTCCTGCAATCAGCTTCATACCAAGAGTTCACAGACTGCCTCATATCATCAGCTTCCCTATGAGCAGCTTTAAAGGTTTAAACCCCCCAAAAAAAATGTTATTATCTTATGTTATTTCAAAACTTTCGTTTGCCAGTTAGCAGCAACTCTGCACAATTGAGAAGTTCAACCAATAAATGCTTCACTGATTAATTTTCTGTGAAAGATTAATCCGGATTTTCTCTGTTTTCTTGCCGTCCGCCTTTTTTTTTTTTGTTGCTTCGACTGCTACTCTTCCTCTTAGTCGCCATGGTTCCCTTCCACACCTCATTTCACCTTTTCAATGTTGTGTTCTTTGCGATTTATAGACTGTGCAGCGCGCTATACAAACAAAACAGGTCTCGCGTTCATCAAACTCTTGGCCGTCAACACGCATCACGTCTCCATCGTTACGCAGAAACATCTCTTCAGCCTCAGTGACTTCTGGAAACCACAGATGTGAAATGTAAGGAAACATTATAACTTGTGACCTTCGGCAACTCGGAGTCTTAGTCATTGCCACTTCAAATCTATAAGCTTGTGATGTTCTTGGGAGGTGGAAATTAATCTTTTTTTCCCCCAAGACAGCATTCATCATTAGTAATTAGGCCTACAATTAGCCTAGTTTTTTTTTTATTTTTATATATATACTGTGGCATGATTGCGAATGAGTCATGCAGCTAAAATTATAACATGTACTTTATCAAAGGAAAAGGAAATATCATGTCCTCCAATTAACTTACCCTCACACAGAATGTTGCCTCTGGCTACATACGTATTGTTCCTAAAAATGAAGTTGGAATAATCTGTGGCTGCGTGTTGTGAACACTGATTGAATACGATGCATCTTCCAAACATGTTAATGTAGGAAAGAAGGTCTAAATACATTTTTTTTTAAAAATCACAGAAGAAAATGCATGCACATGGTGGATGTGAGACGCGCTGGGCCTGTGTGTGACGTGCTCCATCATCAGTTGGCACTAAAGGTATCTTCAAGGCAAACTTTCTGCAAGAATCAACACAAGGAGTCGCACTAAATGTGGAGAATAATTAATTCCATCCTCTTCTGCGTGCGATTATTAAACATTTAGACGGTAAATACACGTGTTGCTGGTCACGCTTCCACACATTTTCTGCAAAAATTATTTTCTCGTCTCCACCTTCTTGGATTTTCTTTAGGATTATGATCAATTTGGGAGGATTCAGCAAGGAATGTGAAGGTACGGTGGCATTAATCCACGTCAGCAAGCAGCGGTGGGAAGCTTACTGTGCTGAGTGATGTAACAAATTAGGGAAAGTCTTTGGGTTTTAGACTTTTTAAACTTCAGGAGGAGTTACCAATCCTATCACAGGGTATCACTGTGCAGCAAACCCTGGATTGTGCTGTTCTTTCTGCCTGGGCTAACACACACACACATGCACACACACATGCACATTCACACACACACGCACACACACCACCTTCTGTCAGCTGCCAAACCCACACTGATGCCTCATTCAATATAGTAAATGGGGCAGAGAGAAGCTACAGCTAAACACATAGTTACTCTTAAATTAATTTGCTCAACCTTGAAGCCTTGAATCTTTCACGCAGAAAAAAGCCGATGAGAGTGTCATGTTATATTTGGAATCATATCGAAAACACTGTAACATACAGTTACTCCTGTCATGGCTATATGGACACAGAAGCTCTTTTCAGGACAGTTGCTTAAATCCACTGCCGGTTGTTTACGTTAAAGGTCTTCGGCACAGATTTAAGCTGCACGCCTATCATTTATATAGTACTCATAACTGTATTTCCCTCGAGTTTACCCATGTGTGCATCCGACCACATGCCTGACCTGCTTCGTTGGTAGTGAAACCTTTCCCAAAAGCGCTAATTAGATTAAAAACGTTCACGACGCGGTAGCCTGCATTATGTGGATTGATGGTAAATTTTAACAACTTGGCTCTGCAGGGAATGCATACGTTATGTTTTAAAGACTAATACCTTTATTGGTTTTTGCCTTTGTGATTGATGACGCAGCACATTTTGGACGGGGGTGGTGCAGAAAAACAGTATTCTATGAAGGCGGTCTTGATTTTTCACAGCTTTGCTTCCTAGTTCACACACATACAAGGTGTGTTTGTGAACTCTTTCCAAGCGACAACTCTTTAAACTTTCACCAAATCCAAGTCAAAGTTAGAGCAAGCTACGGTGATTGGTCCACTTTTGCTTTTAAGCTAAAAAGCAGACGGCAACCTGAGAAATGAAGCCAATGCATTCTTTCCAATTTGCAGCAAAAATAAGACCGATTGTATCGAAGTCTATAAGAGAATGTTCCTACTGCTCACTTTATTACCTTAGTAAACATTTTCCTGATGAGTTTATGGTCTCCATCGCTTGTTTAAAGTCTTCTACAACACAGCATGATGTTCATTTAGTAATCACGGTCCCATTTAGATTAAAAAAGACAGAAAAGCGGGGTAGGCTATATTCTGATTTATTGTCATTTTTATCTGCTACACAAACCGGCCTAAAGCTCGAGCACAATGCCTCCTCCTCAAGCCCAAACTCTCCTTTTGAAACATCATTTCAGCCATGTTTTACGTGGCTGACGATGGATTATGTTCCTATTCGAATGGAGCGATTGAAGGACAAATGGAAAAAAAAAAAAACATCGAAGAGGAACAGAGGCCAACGAGGAGTCCAGGAAAAACAGATCCCATCTCTGTAAGTAACCCTATTGTGTAATGCATATTGAGTTACGCATCATGTATTCTGTGACGTCTCTCAGCATCTATCGATGTGAGCAGGAGCTGCAACAACAAGTCTTTTTCCTACACATATCCATCTATATATCTATATCTCCATCCACCTCGTCCACTTTAATGGAGCCTGCCATTAAATGACAAACAGTTCAAATATGTTTGAGAATGGGGAGGAAATGCGATCAAAATAGGATTTAAAATCCCCAAAAGAATTATGTATTTTCAGTCATTATGCTTTCTTTTGCAGTCAACTCGTACCACAAGTAGTTAAACCACAAGCTCATAGAATAAAGAAGATAATCTGAACACGTGGGTGGAGTTTGTTGGCATGTACAAAGTTTTAAAAGTTTCCAACATTTGGCCAAGTAATTACTGAATAATTGATCAATGACAGCCCCCAAAGACATGTTATGGTAATATGTTATGCTATACATGTAAATGAATATGTACATTTAGTGTTAGAAAGCAGATAATTGGCTCTAACACAAATTATTTATGATAGCATGAAAGCTTTAATCAGGATATACTTTTTCTTAACATACCTCTAGAGAGAAAAAATACATAAATTATATTAGATTTGTGTTGCTTTAAGGATCAAAGGTGATGGAAGAACAAGATGTATGAATAACCAAATTATAGTCATGCAGTACAAGTTAAAAAAGTAAATAAGGACGGTTTTCTGAATGTCCCTATATAGTCAAACCATTTTAGATAGACAGATTTTGACAGATTTTTAAATTATTTGTCAAACCCCCCCAATGGAAGCAATGCATTTTCTTAGCAAAACTCAAAAGTATGAAATGGTTTTCAGATCTGCTAATTTCACATTTCACTTCATACAATAATGCAATTTAGTTCCTGAAAGCATCATTTGACAGAAAATTGCTTTTTTTGTAGAACAAATCAAAAGCCGTCGAGATAAAAGTGGTGTTCTCGGAGCTCGTGTATTTAAGAAGACATTTGACAAGGTCAATAACGTTTTGCTTTCAAAACTCTCCAAATTGTATTTATCATATGTTGTATTTATTGTATGTATTTATCAGTCAAAGCCCTGACCTGGATGGAATCCTACCCAATGTACAAGAGTGGGTGATAAGTTCATTTGCTAGTTGTACAGGAGGGGTCCCTCAAGGCTCTATTTTAGGACCAATTGCATTTGTATATAAAACAATGATCTTCCTCAAGTATGTCCATTTGTTAGCTTCCAAATGTACGCT
This sequence comes from Bovichtus variegatus, assembly GCA_943593645.1. Taxonomy (NCBI): domain Eukaryota; kingdom Metazoa; phylum Chordata; class Actinopteri; order Perciformes; family Bovichtidae; genus Bovichtus; species Bovichtus variegatus. The sequence continues at coordinate 8,292,892 of CALSCE010009376.1, forward strand.
GATGATACTGTGATTTTTTACACAGCAAGATAAGGAAAAAAAGCCGTCTTGCTAATGTATGCTTCACCATGAATGTGAGCAAAACGGTTCGCATGTATTTTACAGTGAGGATCAATAATTTAGTTTATCCTGACATTTCAAGCTATGGTGAAGTCATCACATGTGTGACACGTGTTAAATATCCAGACATTATAATTGCCATAAATCTGTCTTTCAAAAAGCAAGTCAGTAGGCTCGTCAGCAATGTTAAGTTTATTCGGAGTAAATTTGAGAGCATCAGGCTGCAGATGTCTCCGTCCGCTGCAAAGCTACACCCACCTCGATCACCCCCACCCCCCCATCAGATGTATTGCATAACAACCTGGTCACAGTCAGGTGTGACTACGCTCACGCCTGTGTGCTTACTCTAGAAACAAATTATAACAAGTACAAGATAAAAAGAGAAGTGGTTATCACTGCAATATCCTGGAAAAATATCATTTCCTCAATTTTGATAACTCTGTTACACGGATGCATGCCTGATGTTTAAAATGATTCAAAGTCTCGCACCTCGTCCTCTTAGAGCCCTGGTCCTCTTAAGAGCCCTGGTCCTCTTAAGAGCCCTGGTCCTCTGAAGAGCCCTGGTCCTCTTAAGAGCCCTGGTCCTCTTAAGAGCCCTGGTCCTCTTAGAGCCCTGGTCCTCTTAGAGTCCTGGTCCTCTTAGAGTCCTGGTCCTCTTAGAGCCCTGGTCCATCCCAGCCGTGGCACGAGGACTGGAGCGTCGAGCAGGCGAGACATCAGAGACTCAGGAAGCTTCAGTGTCTACAAGCAGCATCAAGCTGTGGCTAAAGTCAGCACAAAAGTCCCCAATGACGGCCTTGTATTCATCTTATTCATCTTACTGATTCTATTTATTTTCTCACATTGATGGACTCTTACGTATTGTTGTTGTTCTGTGGTTGTGTTTTGATTACCGGCACAGGGACGGCGGATGCAAATGAACTCCTAGCGAACTCTGGTGCAATTACTATAATTGTTCGCCTGTAAAAACAAACAATACACTAAATAAATACCGTATATGCGTGTTAAAAACTACTTTTTTGGGTATTTCTGATTACACATCTAAGGGTGAGCGGACATTAAAGAGTCTCAAGGACGGTTGAGAGCAACAGTGATGAAGAGACATACAAATGAACGTGACACGTAACCAGGCAGAAATCCGACAAAGCTAATGCCAGTGTGTAATGCAGTGGGTACATTTCCTCCTTTGAAAACATTGCAGCTGGAGCTCACACTGAAGCCAACGTGACCTTCCCCCTACTTGAAATGATTAGTCTTCAGCCACAGGACACAAATCTTTTATCATCCCTAAATCCGAAGCAAACACATGGTCCAGAGTAATTTAATAAGTGCTGTGTTAGTGGTAGTCGTGCTCTTCCATAATAATTACCATGTCTCGTCTGCATGCACTACAAACGGACCATGTTTCAACAATCTCCCGTCGTTTAAAAACTCTCCGGGACAGAGACTGGAGGAGTTATGCCGCTTCAACACAGCATATGACCAATTCCCAGTAATGCCTGACACTGGCTCTTATGCTGTAGTGGTGGTGCCTGGTAGGTCTCCTCAGAAACATTAAACATGAGCGCAGTTATTACCTCGTGTTTGTCAGCAGCATGACGGAAAGAACTACAGGCCCAATTTACCAGTGGGAGGGTGTAGCATGGGCAAGGAAGAAGTATACGAATCACAGGGCGAATACATGAAGGATTTTTCACTTTCGTTAACATGCAAGATAGGGCTCTTTTTTCTTTTTTTTTTCTTTTAGTCTTCAATTCAAATTCCAAAAACCCTTTTTGTCCCCGGGAGGGCAATTTGTTGCACCACGTAGAGTAGTACACGCACTTGTAAAACACAATATTAGATTTGTTTTCTTTCAAACTAAAGTAATAAGAAAGGTGTGCTACAGTTGACTGCTTCAACATGGAGCGCCTCCACCTGCCCACTTTAATAAATGCAGAAGAATTTAGGAGGGATAAAGCAGCTTCTTTTGAGTTCTGACTTCTTCCCAACGTATAAACAGAAGACCATGCACGGCTCCAGTTCATCGGTCTGTTGGACAGACAGACTCTTTACTGCACCCCTGTCTTCAGATTGCCATTAAAAGGTATAGTATGACATTTTGGAGAATGCAGAATACAGGAGGTTATGTAACAGAGTCTGCGTTTGGTCCATAATCTTTGGTAAAACAGCCAAATAATGTTTTTCACTTAGGTTTTTGTGCATTAAACATTTAGAGGTGCTCGGCGGACTGTGCAGCCTTTGCATAGAGCCACATAGCTCTTTCCCCAAGTTTCTATTCCTTATGCTAAGCTAAGCTAACAGTCTGCTGGCGGTAGCTTCATACTTTGTGTACACACATGAGAGTTGTATCTATGATGTCATCCAACTCATAGCAAAAGAAGCAAATAAATGTCCCAAAATGTTGAACTTTTCCTTTAAATTGAGGACGAATGTTCAAAAGTCCAAGAGGAAGAATCAGTGATTTCAATAAGGACATTTCTCTCAGGTCAAAGTTTCTTATTAACCAACACATCTTGATGACTCATGACTTCTACAGGAACCCTGCAGACTGCCGTTACATTTCCTGAGCACATGTATGCTTCACCTGTGCTCAATCATGTAGACTGTTCAGCCCAACAGCTGGATAAGTTCTAATAATAACAAAATTGTGATATGAGACGTGAGTGTTGAGGACACAGTAATGTCCCCGTTACCTGACGCGTCAGTGTATGTCAATAAGGTGTCTTACTTTAACAAAGTCAAAACCATTTTCAAACTTTTCCCAAATACAGACGAATGGTAAGTTATCAACAACCTGCACCTGGAGCATTAATTCCCCCTGTGCCTTTATAACCTTGGACTTCCATCTGAACCCCCAAGTTTCTGGCATTTCACATAAAAATGTGCACATAAATTGCATAAGTCCTCATAATTACACCGAAGCCTTGACCCCAATCCCAATTAGATTTCTTTCTTAGATAGTGTGTAATAGACTGTAAGTAATATCTTTATAAGTCATTAACACAGCTTGTTCAGGCTCTATGAAGACATGCAGTGTGTATTTTAGTGCGATAAAGCTTTAGGGTTTGAAATCTAACATCGCTGACAGTAGCCGGCTCGTTCTCCGCCGTGAGAGAGATTGCTTAGCTATTTCGCTGTCGAGCTTTGACTCATCAAATCTGGTTAATAGCGATATCCGTTCCGTGGCCATGCCAACATTTCAATTGATTTCTTTCCTCTTCACTCTCGCGTCGCTGTGCGTCGAGCTTAAGACAGGTGTAGCTTTACATTTCAATCTCACCAAGTGCAGCCTTAACATCGCTTTCACTTTTGTTGTTCGGGTGTCTGTGGGAAGTCTGATCGAATGAAGTTTCAGGAGTGACTGCAACGTCTGCGTAGTTGGCTGGAGAACTCGTCGTCAGGCACATAAGATTTAGATCAAACTGCGAGCGACCGCCTTCCTGTGTTAACAACGCCGCTCCATCACAACAGCCTCATAAAGTGATGCCATCCCAGCGGGGGATCTGGGACCATTTGGCGTTTCTCCCTTTTTCACTATAAGACCAAAGAGTCTTATTAATAGCACGGTTTTGTTCTGCGAGAGGCTTTTCCAGACATTGATAGCACCTGGATATGAGGGCTGTTTCATCACGTTTAAAGCAGCCTGTTGACAGCGCTGCGAGATAAGAAACCGTGATGGATGATCCATGTCGGGGTGTGCGTTTCAAACTCCAAAGTCCACACCAGAAAAGAGCAGAATCTTGTATTTTATCCGTCCAATGCTGGTCTTTATAAGCCGAGTGCTACTTTGAAATTGATAGGGATAGAAAGGGAAGGAGTCTTGGCTTGTGCGAGTCAAAGAATAACAGCACGGCCATGTTTGTGACCATGACAGAGACGATGAAGCCTTTCAAAAAAATAAAATAAAAAAGATCTGTCAACAAAAAGTCCAAGCGTGCGTCAGCTGGCCCTGCGCAGATCAGGAAAGAAATAGAAGGAGAGACTTTTGCTTCACCAAACACCATCATTTATAATATCTTTTCTTCACGTTTCAGATTCCTTTGAAATACCATCGCCTCTGTATCCCCCATATTCCCTGCATTTTTGCTCTTGATGCCATTGTGTCCCATCACATCTGTTGCCATGGACGGGGCAGAGGAATTGGATGAGACAGGTCTTTTGAAGATGAGACGGGTGAGAGAAATTTAAGTAAGAGGAAGCGTTAATGGGCCCCAGTGGCAATGTGCCGGTGCCCTGAGTGGCTTTGATCCCTTCTCTCCAAATCCAGCAGACTCCAGTCAGGGCGCTGACAAGTGTAATTTCCCGGTTGGGGGAGGAGGAGGTGATAGTGCTGACGGAGCAAAAAAAAAAACCCACTGGGACTCGTGCTTTAAAAAGCTATGCTCCATCAACGATCACGCAAGGTGATTACCGAGCTGCAGCTCAACGACCCGGGTGTGTTCTAGCATCCTGCCGCCTGCAGCGCCGCAACACACGATCTCCATTATCCATCCAATCATTAGCTCGTAGATCAATAAAGTGTAAAACGTCATTTATCAACTTTAATCATTTCTGCTCTAAATGTTTGTTTGATGCCTTTACTGATGGTGAAGAATTCTGTTTTTATTCGTCTAATCTCTTGTGAGCGTGAGTTAAAAAGTCTTAAGTGCATTAAAGGTACAATCACACAAAAAATTTAATCGTCAAGAACAATAAAATGGATGAAGAGGAGAAGTAAAGCCTGATATTTAATGAGGCGTTCCTCTAATTGAACCTCAGACGCTTTAGTGTTTTCATGATAAACTGTAGGTGTTTAAAAAGCCGCAAAATGCAAATATTAATAAGTTAGTTAAAAACAACGACGCGTGTGGCCGATGTCACCGGGTTCATTCTGTGATGAAGCCCCCGCGTGACAGCGAGATGTGCCCCGTCTGACTTTATTCCAGGTGGATCTCCTGAATACCAAAGCAGAGCGGCTCAGCGTGTGCGCTTTGATAGATGTGCATGTTGGGCTTTTTCTCTCAGCCGCCTCCTGTGAAGATCCCAACAGGATACGTGTATCCCCGAAAGCTGGAACTAAATCTCTTCAATGGGATTTCTGATTTATTAAAGATAAGATGCTTTCTTGGATTGAGACTTTGTGAATGCATGTGGGTTTTTTTTTAAATGTTTAACATGTTATAATTGAGCTTTTTTTTAAGATTTGCAGTGCAGAACTATCAGCTTTAAATCACAAATGTAGCTGCAGAAAATCGGACAAATCACCAAATTAATTCCTGAAGACTCGACTTGAATCCTAACATGATGAAAGTATTTAAATCTGACAAATAACTTACTCCATTCTTTAATTAGAGTTAATCCTCTTCATTCAGATTCAGATTAAGAAGAGTAATAACATCTTTAAACCCTCCGTGTGTTCAAGAAGTCTCACATCAGTTAATTGTGACGTCAGGTATCGCTGCAGCGCAAGTGGCTTTAACTTGACCCGACTATAAAAAGCTTTGACTGGATCACGGAGGAAGATCAGGTGAAGGGATCGAAAGCTCCGCAGCAGAACAGGCTCCAACTTCATTTTTTTTTTTTGGGATATTCTGCGAAATTACGCTCAACTTTCAAAGCTGCGATCAGTCTCATGGAACCTGAAATGTAACGCTGCTTTATATTGTTCAGGATTTCTCCACCAGGAGCCCCGACATCGACTTTCTCTGCCTACCGCTGAATTACGTATAATCTATAAATCCTGTAAGAAATACCAAGTAATGCATTGGTGCGACATAATGTTGGTGGATTACTTCTATAGTGCGTCAGCTGTTCTGCCCCTCGACTCCACTAATTCAGTCAAATCAAGCTTTATTTGCAACGCAAGCTTTACCCAAGGTCCCTTACAGTCAGAGTAAAGGTGGTGCCCCATTTAGTCCCTTTAATTAATCGTCATATTAATCAATCTATAGGTAGATTAACCATGGAAATAAAGACTGATGAGCATCTAAATGACTTAATCCCCCCACAGGCATTTAATCTCCATGAAAGCTAATGGAGTTTCATTCATAACAAGGTAGCAGCTGCAACACACTCGCGCTACAATACACGAGCATGTTGTTGCGTTCCCTTGTGAATGAGCATGTAGAATTGATGTGGAATTGATGTAGAATTGCTGTAAAATCCTGTTTTCTGCGAGTCATTTAAATGCAAGTGGGGTTTGCGTGCGCAGGTGTTCTTCAGATTTCATACATTACAGTCCGTACAGGTGGCGGATACCTTTCGACAAAGCTCATTGGCCACTTAATGCTCCTTTAATTGACGTGTACCGTCATCCTGCGTCCTGGGTTACACCAGGTTTACAACAAGACGTGCTTTTACCTGCATAGACGTGCACGTGGATGTGCAGCAGGCGCTCGGTCCAGCGAGAGAATGGCTTTATAGAAAAGCAAATGTGTCCTTCAACAAATGTATGGTCAGACTCCCAGACATTAGTGGACAAATTGACAACATAAATAGATGTTTAGGAGAACACTTAAGCTTTTTTTTTTTTTTTTGTTCCTCTCACTGATGGATTACAGCTTTAGATTGACGAGGATTATAGTCAGCAGGAAATTTGATGGAAGTTTCAAGTAGTTGTGATGAACAGCTGAAGGTCGCACTACTTGGATTGCATAAGACTGCACGCAGCTCACACTGAGGAGCCGTCTGCGCGCTCACAGGGGTGTCACACACACACACAGTGAATCAGTGAAGTCACTTCATCAGAGTTAAAAGTTCACTTATTCATATAGTCTCATTTAAAGTCTCACAGGACTCGCTTCTTGTAATATTCATGGAGGAACCTTGAATATTCAGCAGATGCAGATAACAGAGCTATGGATATATATAGTTTTCTGTTTCTGCGGTTGAAATTGAAGACGTGTGCATCTGTCAGACGACGCTGCGACGATGAACCGCAGGAGCAGCTCGGACCCGAGTCTGCAAGAAGAGCTGCTGCACGCTTTACCGACCAAAACAACTGGATTCAACGCTAAAAGACTGAACTATGAGCCCGATCTACGAAAAACAGAAACTGATTAAATGCATTTATACAGCGATGACGAAGCGCTTTACAACACGTCAGCATTCACACACATTCACACAGAGTCAGACTGTACAAGGTGCCACATGCTCAGTGAAACCATCCACACACACACACACTCACACACACTCCGTTGGCCATCGGGAGTTCAGTATCTTGCCCAAGGACACTTCGACATGCTGACCGCAGAGGCCGGGATCGAACCTCCGACCCTGCAACCGGTGGACGAGCTTCTCAAATGTGAGAATTTGCCGTTTTTTCTCTCAGTATATCTTTGCAAAGTGAATATCTTGGGGCTCTGGACTATCACACAGCATTTGATTACATCATCTTGGGCTCAAAGAGCTTGTGATGGTTCTTCTCTCACTGTAAAGACATGTAGAGAATGTGCACGTAGTCGAAGGCTGAGGCTGGACGACTTCAGACGCTGCTCTTCTTGCAGCCATACGGCCGAACTCTGCTTCAGTGGAAGTCACAAAACTGTGATGTTCTGATTGTCAAACAATCTTCTCTCTTGATGCTTTCAGACGACGCTCGATCCAAGCAGCTGCAATAGAGACGCAGCGTCTTTCGCTCCAACACAGCTGTACGCTTCCTGCCAGATGACCTCACCGGTTCATGCAAGTGGTAAACGGTGGCTTTGTCGGTGGCATCGCTTCCTTCTGTTCCCGTTTCATTACAGCCGAGTCCCAATTAACCACATCACCTGAAGTTGTGGTTTTACCAAACACTGACCTCTGCAATCCAATCAAACAGTGAGGATTGAGTCTGCGTTTCATATTTGGCAGAAATATTCCGGTACCAATTCGTGTCTCTACGAATCCCGATCCCTTTCTTCCACATTTGATAACCTTTGTGTCGCTGTAAACGTCGACACCTCCAGGATATTATGCTCATTTTAAAGTTATTTAGACATCGTCGCCCTCCCTTGCAGCCTGCCGCGGGGTGACCGGTGGAGATTCCAGGCGCCGCTCGCTACTTTTCAAAACGTGTTTGGTGCAAAGACTGGATTTGGAACCGGCTTCACATCGCAGTCAGAAAGTGATGCAGGAGCCTGGCCTCCGAGGTCGCCGCCGAAGGCTCACAGCACTGGGGATGACTCACTGTGCTGCACAGATACAGTCCAACTTCAGCAGCTTATCTTGTGAAAAGAGAACATTACAATCCTTTTCTTCTCGATGACTAAAGGCGAAAACTTTCTCCAAATCCAATCCTGCTTTCAGGAGGCTTCTAACCGACGGAGAAGGCAGGGGGGATTTTTGAGATCTAAACACTAAATGATCTTGACAGGCCTTAAAAAGGAATTAAAAGAGCCATTATACTGGTGAACAAAAGAGGGTGGAGGTTAAAAACCTTCATTATCTTCACTTCTTTCTTTGCGTCTATCAGGTTGCATGTACATCAGTGAGGTGAGCGGAGGAAAACATTTAATTTCAGACCATATTTCAGAAAGATTATGACAGAAAACTTGGGCCGCCCTTGAAGGATTTTCCCTCTCGGGCCGCGCCATTTCACAGATTAAAGTAAACAAGGTCAGAAACGATGCAACCGTTCATGTTTTAGGGTAAAAAAAAAGGCAAAAAGATTCACTGTAGCTGGTTTAAAGGTCGATGGCGTGTTGTTGTTCTGCAGGGTCGATGGCTCGCGATTATTATTTTTGATTCGATTAATTCTGTGTAATTTTGCACGTCGTGGGAATAGCGGGTGAAAACACAGCAGCACTTACTTTCCTTGGAGCTGGACAAAGCCCGTGTAAGTCCTGCAAGAAGAACAAGCGCTTTGCACGAGCAAGAGATCCCGTGGGAGGTTCAGGAGGATCCTCGTCTCTGCAGCATCTTCTTCTCGTTAGCATGGATCATTCAGACGGCCGCTCACCTCGATGCCAAAACAGAGAAACTCCCTCAGATTTCCACTTAAATCTGTAGAGGAAAGAGCGGCCACCCCGCCGCTCAGCCGAACCAGAAACCTTCGCCGTTATGTGGCAAACTTCCTCTCCCTGGAGAGAAACGAGCTGAGGAACGCACTGAAGGTCACAGTAGTAGCAGCCAAAGAAAGACTAAAATAATGATTGCATTAACATGCAGCCGGGGAGCCGCGCGCTCTTTAGAGAGAGTTCCAGGGAGGAAGCAACACAATGGTCTCTCGCTCGAAGGGGAGCAACACACACAAAACAAATATGAAAGTTAATTTGCGCTCCGTCAGGCACACACGCTTGCAGCTACGCTCGCTAATGTGTGCGGCAACATACGAGGAAACGTGCATGCGGGTTTAACGGTCTTACTCTTTATTTAGTTTAATTTATTTTCACTTTTTTTATTTATTTATTTATTTTAATGGTTTATTTCTGCTCGGTGCATTTCAATTTTTTATTTTTTTGTTTTTTTTATTTGCCTCCGTGACATTTTCCTCTGAATAAATCCGCTCTTCTCCATCACAGGCTGTCACAACACGAGTGATTCACGCTGAAAAGAGTCCATGAAAGCTTCAATGTGTTCCTCTAAACGCCTGAGGCCCGTGCTGCGGAGAGTTCAACGCGCCCGCAGATCTCCGGGTTTCCTGGCTTAACTAACCC
>CALSCE010009376.1:8312568-8335758 GCA_943593645.1 Bovichtus variegatus
GGGGGGGGGCTACATCTACCAATGTGTAAAATTACTCCTGGGATTTGTGCTCTCATCTGCACATTTAAGACCGAGTGCCGCTATGGCAGCTTAATCTCGATTCAGTCAATCTCTCTGACCTCCTTCTTTCGCCCCCCCCTGCTGCGGGGGCTGCAGCGAGACACTTCCAGGGCGATGTCAGACGACGATAGAGACAGATGGTTTACGTTTCTCAGGGATGTGGAAATCAGATTGTCAGATGACCCCGCGCCGCTGCTCCCTGACTTCAGGAGGCAGAAGCTACTGTCAGAGTCAATGACGGCGCGTGGACGATCGCGCGGCGTTCACGGCGAGGACTCCGAGACGGACGGGGGGGAAAGTGGAGGAAATGTTTGCTCTTCTCTCCCGGAATTCTGATTCTTCTCTGCTGGACTGTAGGTGACATTTCAGCCATAAAAAGGATTGAATGGTGCATTATAATTATTTAAAACTTGAATAGCTTTGATGGAGTTACTTTGCTGATTAAACTGCATAAAGACAACGTATCGAACATTTAAATCACCTCTTTGGCAATAAACAGAGTAAGAAGAATACTTCGCATAATTAAAGTATTCTGCAAATAATTAAAATAAGCACTTTTCATGATTCAAGACATGCGTGACTATCAAAGTAAAAGCATCGACCTTGGTGTTGTGCATGTACAGCAAAGTGAAGCGTTGCCAGACACACACACACACACGCACACACAGACACACACACACGATTCTTTCTGACATTTATGCTGAAAACACAGTTTACTTGTAGAACCAATCGACCTTTTTAAATTCCTAAACTTAGCCGTGCGTGTCCAAGGTCAAGCAGAATGGCGGTAAATACATCAGCCGTCAAGATTCATGGATTTGTTTTTTTGCCGTGAAATCCGTTCCGCTCCCCGTGTGCCGACGGGAAAGCTCCCGGTGCAACAGCTGGCCCGTCCCGTCCCCGCCACAAAAGGCTTCCTGTTTCCGCCAGATGCCTGTTCCCGATACACACCTCGTCTCTATGGCAACCGAGCTGATGCCGACATCGCCGCACCAAATGTGGCATCCAGGATCACCATGACAACCGCAACAGCGACGGTGCTCAAGCAGGTGCCGATGCTCCGTCCAGATGTTTCAGTATAGATGATTTGAGTATTTTTATTTGTTTATTTGAGAACAGGCCGCTCAACTCTTTGTTTTTTTGGTTATTTTCAACCTTTTCTCTCCAACGCATCATCAAAGTTTTGGGTAATAAACACATTTAGGATCAACTTTACAAGAACTAAAATGAAAGAAAAAGCAACAACAACCATGGTGCCGACTGTGAAACACAAACAAATAACGAGTGTTGCTGGTTCCCCATCACGACCTGCAGGACGTTGACGCGAGAGGCACTAGATTATTAAAAAAATTTGTATTATTTTTGAGGTTTTAAATTGCCATATTGCTAAAAAAACATCTCATAAAAATCCTACTTCCCATGTCTCTTGACAATAAGATTTTTGAAAGATTTAAGACATTTTAATACCAATTAAATCCTGGTACAGAAACTTGCTTTTACACGTTAGCAATGACAGAACTACTTAAGTGCAAATTGAAAGTCTTGTTTTATAACTTTGTACAAGATCTCTCTGAATTGATTTCCCTTTACGCATCACAAGTCCAGCTTCACTTCCTCTCACACACTGCAGAGGACTTTCTTTCTCGACCTGCACAAACCCTCACATACCAGGAAGGGCTGCAGCACATCCCAGCATGCACTGGGCAGGCGCCTCAAATGACCATAAACAAGCAGCTGATCGCTCGCAGAAAAGCAGATAATCGCACGTAAAGATGAAAACGGAAAGCGATCAGAACTTTCCAAAGAGCTTTGTTATCCCCACGTCATCAACAAACGCTAAGGAAATGAAGCGTACTCACCTAATCCGCAGGTAAGGAGGACGTCAGCGTGAGGCCGGGGAGAAGGAAGGAAAAGAGGAACTTTATTAGTGACAATTACAGGCTCATTTCAATAACTGCGGTTAACATTAACATGTGGAGTTGTGTCGCATTTACGTTTCAAAATGCAAAAGGTTAACAGATTAAATGGTCTTTTATACAGACGAGCATTGTCGTAATTAAATTAGCCGTAAATACAACAATGCACGTCCGTATACAAGACTTTCAAAGCATCAACTTTTAAGTGCAACACCTCAGATTACAAGTTTCACACGTCTCAGCCGTGTTGGAGCTTTTGAGTGTGAAGAGTTTACATTGACCAGATTCTGATTAATCCCATAAATCACTAGATAGACTGCAAAAAAAAAACAACTGTTCATTACAATGGGCTGCCTCTAATCTAATCAGCAAATGTAAAACATCTCTTTAATCGGGAACAGAAACTTGTTCCGTGTGAAACTCTACTGCCACTCCGTCTGACAGATGGCACAATTGTGTTTGGTCATTAATTAAAAGTATTTTTAGAATCTGCTTTGACTATTTATTAGGTTTTGATTGATAAAAGCAGATGAAAAAAAAAAAAAAAAAAAAAAAAACGTTCAAACTGCTTCATGCACATTTAATTTGGTCGCAGCGGCTAAAAATGGTTTAATACATCTGTCAGTTGTTACATTGGACACATCAGGTGAGATCATTGATTCAAGTCATATATTAGAGTTTTAGTTTGTCAGCAGTTAAAGACTGAAGTGGAAGCCCAGATGTTGGCTCGAGTCTTTCTGCAAACGTCACAAGCTCCCCGACACCCCAGCTGTCAATCACAGCTGAAAAAACAAACCCAGCCTCTACTGTAAAGCAGCAAAATCTATATAATAATAATAATAATGTACTTTTAGTAGCACGTGTGCTCATAGAATGAAAATACGTCATGGCCACAGTCGTTCATTGAATTAGACTCTAAGCTCACGTTTTCTGACCTAAAGCAGGGTCGTCTCACTCCACACACTCCACACACTCCAATGTATGTGCACAAGCACCGAAGAGGGAGTGTTTGGTGATATGTCCCCTTAAAATTCAATCTAGAAGTCCAGTTACTGGTTGTGAGACCTGATGTGCTTTCAGAAAATCCTCCGTGAAGACGTTCTGCTAACTTAACTTACAGAACACAATCATGTCGTGGAGCACGGGGGACGAGATTTAAAAAAAAAAGAACTAAAATAAAACTAATCAAAAGAGCGAGCTCAGGTTTGTAAGGATGTCAGACATCTGCTGGCATACATTATCTCAATTCCTGTGTCGACAACCAGTTGGTATCCGTCTGAAAAAGGTCAGCGGTGGGAAAAGGAGGCGTCAGCGGCGTCGTGGTGATGGAGTGGGCCAGCACAACGCTCAGGTTCACCTGGACCGGGAATCTTTATGCCCTTATTGACAAAAGGTCAAGGTAACTAACGATCTGTGGGAAAAGGTTACAGCTGTCTAATGAATACACCGAGCACCATTTACATACCCTGCCACCGTGCATAACATTTGGCAGTTAAAGCCCTGGACGCCACCACGCACGTGTTACAGTAAATGTGTGTATCCACATGCAGATAATCTGAATTACGGGACTGATTGTACCACACGTAGAACATGCACAATGCATCACTTAGCTGATCCAATGATGCAAAACACTCTTTGCTTTTTTTTTTTTTTTTTTTTTTTTTTAGTAAACATGCTCTGCTTAAATATTAACTATGCAAGATATCTGACGTTGCTGGTGCGGAATGCATTAATGTGTGTTGCCTCTGGTCAGATTTAACTTTAAAAATTCATGCTTGAGCAAAGCTTTGAAATCAGTGTGTACAATGAAGCAGGGGGTGTGTGTGGCGGGGGGGACCCTGGCTCTCCAGAGAGGTAGATCGGGCTCCAGAAGCAGAGGCCACACTATGTGTCCGTCACCCTAAAGTGCGTGGACAGGAGCAGCGCAGGCGTGGACAGGATCAGCGCAGGCGTGGACAGGAGCAGCGCAGGCGTGGACAGGATCAGCGCAGGCGTGGACAGGAGCCTTTTTCATGCCTTCAGGTGCAGGCTCAGAATATTCTCAATGGGCACGACTTGAGAATACTCCGTGAAGCTCACCACTGAATGCCGCCTTTCAGAAGTCGTCTCTTTTTCAGAAAAAGTGGAGGATCATGGCAGCATTATACAAGCTTTTCATCACCCACATAAATAGACTGAGAGGTATTCAGCTGGAAACCTTCTCCCTCCGGATGCGTCGCTGAATCTTTCCCCTGGCGAAACGAAGGAGACGTTTCATTTGTTTGGCTCGTGGAAGATAATGGTTTTATTTTTCTACGAATACCAAGAGCTTTGGAGCCATGGATCAAATTATGCATTCAAAACACTGAACATTCACATGGGCTGTGCAATCCTTTGTGTAGGATTAATATTACAATGTTTTTAGGTTGATCAGCTGGAAGATAAGTTATCACAAAGATTTATCTCTCGACTTGTGTTCTGTACGCAAACATTCTTTACATGTCAAGCTCTTTGTTTGCAGAGTGCAGGCTCGTCTGCTACAGTAGTAATACTACTACCATGAATTTATTGTGATATTGTATATATTCTAAAGACACTAAGCACGATTAGTCGGCTGCGGTTTGTAAACACAACAGTCAAAGCTGCGACGTCCTTTACATTGTGTTCTTTCATGAGAGCAAGCATCTGTCAGGTTAGGGTGAGAAATATTCAAATATTAAAGCTACACTATTCAATTATGCAACTGGCATCGCTGTGCCGGAGGGTTGCCTGCGCTGAGGCCCAGAGACTGCAAATGGAGCTTCAAACTGGAGGCGTGGAGGTTGAAAGTTGAGGGCGTTTCCCAGGAAAGACTGCACAGACTGCATTATGGGAAACGTAGAGGACGCAACGTTTGTGGAGTTTAAACCATTCTAGAAAGTGAAAGTCAGGATCTCTCGGCCTCTACGAGAAATTTGCAAATCAATTCTTTTTTTCTTTTCCACTAAATTTATGGAGGTGCATTAGTAAATTGCTGAAGTGCCCCTTCAATCCTGTAATACCACAAATCTTGCACAGTAACAGGTCAGGATGAACTGCACACAGCAGCCTGCATCGACTGCAATCATCAGTCTGATGTTCTCTTTACCAAACGGAACAAGGAAATGGTTTTAATTCCCCAACTATTGTGAGGCAAAGAGAACGCAACGTGGTCTAATGATGCGACTCTACAGGATCTCTTTAGTCCTCAATCAGCATATATGCATCTTTTCTACAGAAAATGGGCTGAATGCAGCTTTAAAACGTATTGATTGAGTGCTAAGGTATAGGCCTATAATGATACACATTGCAGAAATTCATGCAAAGGTGTAGAATGCATTTACACAATAAAAGGCAGCTACATAAAAAAAATCACGTTTAATAAAGACAAACATGATATTAAGGGTAAAACACTCCTCGGGTGTCTCAGCTCAGTAAACAATCCATTCGCCGGTTTCCTCCTCCATCACGAAGCAGAAACAAACAACACAGGGTCACGTCTATTACTGAAGAAAGAAAGCACCGCTCTCAGACAAAGTCAAATTGGTTGCCTTGTCTGAAAAGGCTTATCACTCAATGTAAGTGCAGTTTGGAAGTGAACAAAGGGAACACATGGGCATGTGAGCAGCCTATAAAACAAGCAAAGCAACAGAGAGTGGAGGCGGAGTGGGTTTAGGACGAGACTCTCTGTACACAGATGTGCTTTTTCTGACTATTACCGAAGAGAAAAACTCACATCAAGTGTGCATCTAAAACTTTAATAAGCCATCAGCTAGATTTAATACTTTGCCACGGATACGTTGGCCTCTTAAGATAAACCCTGCAACAGTTTTCTCAGTGCAGAGCCGGGATGCATGGAGAGCTTACTGTATGTTGGGGAATCTGTCCAGTTTTTAATGAGGGTAAAAGGACACCGCTCTCATCTTTATTTCATGGCAGTGTGTGCATCTGTGGAGTCCTCAAAAAAAAGAGGGAAAGAATAAAAATACATTCTTGGTGATAAACAAGGCCTATCTGGAGGAGGCCTTGCAGCAATGAGCAGGCCTATATCAGGCACTGTTGCATGGCAGATAATACGAGCTGCCGGCACTGGGGAGGAGGGGGTGTTTGCTGCAGAGGTAGAATCTGTTTCACAGCAAAAGGGACAGTGTGCCGCTGCCATCGATGTCCAGTGAGGTCCCTTCATTAGCCTCCGTGTCCTCTGCTTTCTCTTCTTGCCTCTGTGTCCTGTTCACCCTCCACAGAGTGATGGGGAGGGCTCTCTGAATAGCAATAACCCAAGCCAGCGTCAATCCATCTTCTACTTCATTAAGAGGGCTGCAGCGTTATTGCTGGGCTGTAATGATCCCACAGATCTCCCTCCCATAGGCCGACTTTCTCCGGCTTTCGGAGATATCATAAAAGAGAACACACGAGTCGTGCCGGAAATGTATGTGAATTATTAATTTCCTAAATCCCTGGAGGAAGTTTGTGTATGTATGTGTGCGTGGTTGAGTGTGCGTGCGTGGTTGAGTGTGCGTGCGTGGTTGAGTGTGCACATGCGCACATTCCTGGCTCCTGCTTTATACTTCATACAGGTTGATTCAAAATTTATGTTGCCAGCTCCTTTGGCGCTGGGGAGTTATTGCAAAAAAAGTCTAATGAAAGGCTGCAGTAATATTAATGCAGTTCAGATATATGGCCACCACTTCTCATTCACGTCTCGGGATGGTAATGCAAAAGAGATGATGCTTTATGCAAACTAATCCAGCGGCAACACATCAGCAGGAACGGGAGGAATGAGAGAACAAGATAGGGTTCAGAGCCCTCGTGTATTCACTACAGCAGGTTCACACACTCAAAATCTTTTTATGTTTGCTATAAAAATAAATAAATAAATAAAGTCCTGTAAAAAAAATAAAAAAACACAAGCTTGGAATATCCCTCCAAGAAAACATTAACAGTGATGGTGAGGATCTTTCGTTCTTTTACCGGTTTTTCCTTACATAGACATTTAAATGTGCTTTCTGTGTCACGTTTTAAATATGAAACTATATGGAAATGCTCCGGCGTAATGAGTACAAACAAAGTTAGATCATTTGAGAGATGATGAACAGCCTGTAGCCCCTGGCAGCGGTATCGTTATATCTGGTGTTAATCAATTTTAGGACGACAATTTCTCCTTAATATTTCAATCGTGCCACTGGGGATCTTTGCATCTTTCTTATGTGCTTCATTAAATAAAAAAAGGAGAATTTCCAGTCAAGTGCCAAAAAGTTTTTGTTGGGTCCAAATATGTTGACTATAACGGCAAACAAAGGCCTCGAATGTAAACATTTACCAGCGTCAGAAGGCTATAATAAGCCTTCATGCCGAGTCATTCACACAGTTCTACCTTTGTTGTGTCATTGTGCCGTTTATCTATAAAGATCAAGATGTATTATCGTTACATTGACCTGCAGCTCTCACTAAAAGCCAGACAAACAATGCCAATCCATTAATGTCCAGTCTAATGTTGCCATGACGCGGTCATATGTTGATGATCCACAATGAAGGTGATAACAATTATATTTCAGTCTAAACTAAGATGCCAGTTTTGCGTTTTATTTTTGAAATGATGTTTTGTTGAAATATTACAGCATTTGCAGTTTGTTCAATGCCTAAAATAAATCACCTGTGACAAGAACCTCTTGTGACTGTATGAATTATGACTCCTGTCCGTCTGGAGCAAAGCCAGAAGTCGTGTAACGTTGTTGTTAGAGGTCGGACGGATGGATGTGTCAACCAAACGGGAGAGCGCTGTTGACATCCCGTCAACGCCGTCTTTGAACCATAATTCATGATGTTTCTGCTCATAAACGGTCATACCTCATATGGGTCACTTCACAAGACGAGTCAAACCATATATTTGGTCATTTAGATTAGAGCCTCTTCTGTTGTTTCGATGCATAAAATGGACGAGCGACCTCTTGTGGTCATGCAAGGTAGGGGAAGGGTTTTAGTTTACGTAACCTTGATCTTTCCTCATCCTCATCACGTAGTTGTGGAGGCCAACGCCGAAATAAACAATAACCATGCAAGTGGCAGCGTTTTGGATGGTAAACATGTAAAGATCAGAAAACGCTCAACTGGGGGTTTGGATACTTTTGGAAGGACGTGACAGAGAAGATGATGGTCACCCAAACAGCTGAAGCAATCCATGTTACTGTGCTAGTTTCAAATTATATATATATATATATATATATACACACACACACACACAGTGTATATATATGCCTAGCTAGGTTTCTTCAGAACGGTAATGAGCCACGAGGTTATACACCTTTAACCATGTCTGAGAACCTGGGCTGTATCAGTGTAGGCCGTAACCTTCAAGCCTTGGAGTTGCCAGTCTGAATGCCTCCCAGTTCAAGATCACAGCTACCACACAGTAATAAAAACGGGCTTCCAACGGTGTGAGGTTCATACTGATAGAGTGGCTGTTTAGAGGGCCACACGCACGCCTGAATGCAGCCATTATTCATAAGCAATCCAATCAATTATCCAACAGGGAGAGGTGAAACAAAATCCATGAACTCTCGAGTCAATGAAGTCAATGAACTCTGACCTTTTCAGCAATCTCCAGCCACCGACACTAATCAGACAGCTGTACCTACATCGACACACAGAATCAGCAACGGAGCTGCAGAGTCACGTAGTCCAAACTCGGAAACTGTTCGAAAGCCTCCCAAAGTCCCACACAGATTATAAAAACAAGGCCAGCAGAAGAATGAAGGGCTGGGTGTGAAAGAGCACAGGGAGGGAGCTGGTGTGCGGACACATCACTTATCTGCTACTGATGCCGCGTTCACCTCCGCCAAATAGATCTGTCAGACCGGAGCTTCGAGGCTCCTGAGGGGAAACTCAATAAAAGAAAGGGAACCCGAAACATCTCCCAGTTTCTTGGGCCAAAGTAAATAGGCGCTGAGCGTGACATTATTGATAGACCATAAACCAACAGCGCTGTTGCTTCTCAGCGTCAGTTACTGCTGTCAGTGCAACTGTCACTTCCTGTCACGGCGCTGGAATATTTCCCTTGTATCAGGAAGGGGAGTGGAGCTTGCAAACTCAACATGCAGCCAAGTGGAGGTAGAAATGTGTGCATGACTTCACATTTTCTGAACTCCCATGAACAATGAGCCGACTCCAAACACGCCTTTTAAGTTCTCAACTTTTGAACCAAACTCTGAGCAATATTTCAACCGAACGTTTAACTTCGTGCATTATAAATGCCACAGCGAGTGCACGGCCTCAGCTTGAACATATTAATCATGATCAGGCATTCGTTGTTTGGGCTTAGAGTGGTTTAATGCTAAACACTGCATTGTGATTGCAAATGAAGGATCATTTGAAATGAGCAGGTTCGGCGGTGGGGTTTGTTTAGGATCAGGGTTATTCAGAAAAGAAAGAAATCTGTAGCGAGGAATGATCACCTCTGCCCAGGATGTTGTGTTTTTTGCTTGGTTCGTCTGTCGGTTCGTCCGTAGCACGTCTGTCCGTCAGCAGGGTTACAGATAAACTACAGTCTTGGCACGGTGCACCATGGGCCCATTTACATTTTTTGGATTCAATTTCGGAGCCGATCTGACTCACGGATACACAACTTACGAGTTCAACACTTTGAAAATTCATGTGAAGCACCGGAGTTCTTCTGGAGGCTCGTGAGGTCTCGACACCTCACCATGAAAATTTCTGTTGGTTTTTCCCTTTTGAAAATTATTATTTCAACATAAATCGTCAATTAAACCTAAAAAGCTATGAAAAAGAGAGGAGTCCTGGTTATAACTTCACAATCCCAGACATTCTGGTAGCCAAAGTAACTGAAGCACAAGGCTTCACATGATGCTGCGAAGGTCTTAGCAGAACAGAACAACAAACATTCAGGGAATCGAGTTCAAGATCAAATTAAAGTTTAATTGCCACAACTCTCCGTCTGCCCTTTTGTGAACACACTTCGGCAGAAATGATGTTTATTATTACTCTCTATATTTTCAATAAACGATCGCTTCTCGTTTCTGAACTAATTAAGTGTATCTTCCTTTTTTTTTTTTTTTTTCAATACACATTTTACAACCCTTCCAGAACTTTTTTATTACACCTGCACTAATTTGCACTTGCTTTTTGGAGATGGAATTATTCACGCAAGACCCTCACTAATTGGACCGTCGTCACTCACTGTGGCCGCTTCTTCTTTCCTACATTCCTCCTCTGCAATATTTAACACCCGATTATACTGCGACACAATGTGGAAATGAAGTCCATATCTTAATGTTTTTAAAATCGAACACCAGCGCTTTACCCGCTGTAGCTCCTTCACAATAAAAGCCTTTGCGTTGGTTTTGCATTAAATATGTCGTTTCAAATCGTATTGAGTGAATACGACTTAGTATTACTTATTTAACTTTTCCCTAATATTTTCAAACTGGCTTCTCTGCGGGTCAGCAGGGCTGCTGTGTTTCCCTC
Organism: Bovichtus variegatus; assembly: GCA_943593645.1. Classification (NCBI taxonomy): domain Eukaryota; kingdom Metazoa; phylum Chordata; class Actinopteri; order Perciformes; family Bovichtidae; genus Bovichtus; species Bovichtus variegatus. Next base: position 8,323,023 of record CALSCE010009376.1, read on the forward strand.
CGGGTCAGTGTCTGCTCCCAGTGGGAAACACATCTTGGTTGGACTGCTTGATCAATGAATGGTGAACACACTCGTCTCTCTGCAGCGCTGACTCTGGTGCTTCAGTCTACAGACACAAATCAGGGAATACTGGCGAATCAATTCACCGGTTTAGCAAACAGGCTGTCACGAGTGTGGCAGTGGTATTGTCCCAAGGCAGGAGGAAGGAACACGCCACCTGTGATGAACATTTAGTCTTATGTTCCCTGTTATTCAGCCTTGGAAAGACGATCCAACTTCTGAAATTATAACTAATGAGGCTGAGAAAGAAGCATATGTGAACAACCCCAGAGAGGCACGGTGTCCAATTGTTCCATCAATGTGTGTGTGGTGGATTTTTAGTACGCTATGACAGTAACGCTTGTTCTGAATAAAACTTGCCACCGTTTCTTTTTTTGGAAGTTTTCTTTTGAGACCTAAATTATTAAACCTTCGTGTTGTTACGATTTTAAATCTTTTGTCTCCACGAAATTAGCAAAACCCAAATGTTGAAGTATGCTCCCACAGTCAACTGGACAATAAAATGGATGTGATGTTATCTATGGTTGAGATGCTCCGATCCTCCGTAACAAGTGGCCTCAATATGGAAACGTTTAGGATTCACGATCCCAGAGCGTCCGATCCGCTGGTGCCGTTTCCTCAGACTTCAAAGCAGCACACTGATATTTAAACCTTTTCTCGGGTCACAACCTTTGTCGAACTTGTAATATGAAGTTCTTTACTACACGGACCAATCGTAGAAGTCGTAGCTTAGTAACGAGCAGAAACAGTTTTCATTTAATATTTCATTAAGGCTGCAACGAGAGAGCCTCGAGGGTCTCTGACCGTAAAGAAAAGACTTCTCTGTGGTCACGCTGTCATTACAATGAAACCTGCATGACATGGTGATGCATTCAGACTTTGTAAAACTTTACAAAGACACCTTAAGAACAGCCAACCCTGCGAGACAAACACGACGTTTGATTCCCATTTCAAATGTTTTCTCTCTTAGTTTGAGATGAGATGAGATTATAGCTCTTTGCAGCACCGAATTGTTATTCATTTATTATTCGGTTATGATCATCTGTTCATTAAAGGGGAGGAACTAGACTGCGCTCTGTCCCACTTTCACTCAATTTAACAAGACGTCTTCCCAAACTGCTGCAGTGTTTCCTTCCATGTGTGCACGATGCCGGTTGCTCTTGCACCTCACATTTGACAGAAACCGCTTCATGAAATGACTATTTTCAGAAAGACACCCGAAACACAATGTCCTCTGCAGGAGGTAGAACATTTGAGGACAGAGTAGGAAACACTGGAAGTACTTTCTCCATCTTCGGATTGCTTACATGAATGACAAAAACCTGCACGTCTGTCATTCTAGTGTCATCCATTTACTCTCATACAAATAGATGGATTTCAATAGCGGTCTGTTTTTGTGTTTTTTTTTGTTTATTTCAATTGGCCCTTATTAACAAGGCTCATGCGGTGCTGAATTCAACAATCCCACAGCAAAATGTCCAGTCAACAATGCAATTGTACACACCAATGGCAAGAAAAACTAATTAATTTTGGGTTTGCTCAGAAACAGTGTTGAAGATAACGTTTTTTTTCATTATATAAAAAAAATAATAAAAAGTCTCAGACAATAACCAATTGTGATTTGGCGGCAGCAGCAGGACGCCTTAGTTCTGATGAATTAAATATGCTGCATGTAATGAATTTTGCCAAAATAAGCCACAGAAACAGAGGCCGGATACTTAACCTTGGCTGCTTGATGGCGGATGTCTCCGCTCTCTGCTTCACCTGGGAACTGAACTCAAACTAATGAGGAATACGGATAAATGAGAAACGTGACGGACTATGTGCGAGCCTCCATCAGAGTTTCACAGGGGGGTGAGGGGTGAGGGGTGTGCATGCCCAAACCAGACCTCTTTCTGACCCAACAGCGGCAGGAACTAAGGAACAGTCACAGATTAAATCACAAACTTAAACTTTCCGTTTTGTGTTTCCACCACGTCTGAAGAACGGTGAAGATTAATCAAACGGACTGATTACAGATCGTAAAAAGAGGACGGCTTCTTCACGAACAAAACACCGACAACATACCCGTGTTTTTCTATGTAGCGACCTTCTGGATGGGATGTATGAATGAAAGCTGCAAAGAGAGACAAACCGTCAGAATGTCAGAGCATCCGTCTCCGTACAGACTGAGTGCTTTGGTACAAAACTACAGTGCAACAGTAAATAGTTATATTTTGTCACAATTTCTTTACCTCAGCTCTTTTCAGAAAAAGTTGAGAAACAGACCACACAACTTTGTTTTCAACTTCAATAAGAATTGGAAGAAATGTCCGCCCCTAATATTGATTTTCCGCGGCACCAGCAGCCTGGAGGTTTGTGTTTGCTCAATCAGCCCCACTCAGTAAATCAAACTCCACCCTGATAGTTTCTGGGCCATTGGGAAAGCATTTACTGGGGACTTTTCCAGACCCTGAAAGTGAATTTAGACCGCGGTCTAAGTACCTCAGTTCCCACAAAAGGTTCCTGGATTGGTGGGGGAAAAATCCGCCTGTGGAAACTACACAAAACTACATTGTAGTGACAATTACTACAAAGACTTCTTGTGTCTTGAATAAGCCCTACACAATTATATTTGCTGAAAAGCTTTCACTGTAATAACAGGATACGTTCGTTAACTTAACGTAGCCAAAAATCTGCTTTTCTCCAATTTCATGTTTTCTTAAAAGCAAACGGCACTAAATTAAGATTGTAAATAATATAAAACCCTGTTCTGTGCTCACTGTGTCCACCGCATGCACAATCTAAATGACTCAATTAACATTACACTATGGCATAAATCAAGATGGTATAAATCTCAACTGTCACAGTGAGCAAACTAAGCGATGCACGAGGCCACTTATGGAGGCTCCTACACAGGATCAGTCAGGCCTCCTTTTCATCAGCTCTGTTAAGGAACACGCGTCACACCTGGCAGGCGTTGGGCCCTGCAGGTGAGGACTGCGGCGTGATGTTAGATGCTGTTTGACACGGCTGTATAGTGTGCTGACTGCTGCAGTCCACTGTCGGGACCCAGGCACTGGATCTGGGCTTTTTTTCCTTTTTTTATTTTTATTTTAAATGACACGGCTGCTCTCTAACTCGAGGATCTTAAATCTGAGAACCAGGGAGGGCCAGGTTTTCATCCCAGTGAAGGACTCCACTAGACGATTTCACTGATGAGCAGCTCCCTACGGAGCAGGGAAGTAATCAGCGGAAACACTTGGGCGACGTTTGACTCAGCCAAAAAATCTGCACATCTGAAGAAAAAAGAATTCATTTTTATTACTTGATAAAAGCTACAGTAACTATTGAAACCCATGAGCCAGATGCTGATGAACAGCAGAGTTCATGTCACGATGTTGCAGCCGCCTGTACTCCAGTGGCTCCATGATGGATCAGATCAGGATCGACTGACTTTTAGAATCATTTTAAATACGACTCTGTGGTATTATGAGTATCGATACTACAGGTCCAACGTAGACCACAGGGGTGAACATTCATTCCTGTACAATCATCTTCCAGGCAGAATCTGTTTTACAGCGAGGATCATCAATCAGTCGATCAATAGAACATTCATCAGCAACAGTCTTTATAGTAGATTTGCCATTTTTTAAATAAAAAAAAAAAAAAAAAAAAAAGCCAAGTTTCAAAATCTCAAATGTGAATATTTGTAATGTGATTAATGATTATTTTGTCTGCTTTGGCACAAAAACATACACCAGTCTCCATGTGATTAAACCTGGGTATGAGGATTGTATATTTTATTCTAGGGCTGCACAGAATAGTTCGAAGCTTCATTCATAACGTTGACATTTGAATTCTGAATCAACATTCAAATGCTGTGCAGCTTTTTCTTTTTTTGTGTGTCTATTTATTCTGTTTAAACTTGGTATTTCTGCCCAGTTGCAGATAAAGATCAGGCTACATTAATATTATTATTATTATTATTATAATAATAGATTCAGATTCCAGTGGTAGGATTGTTTTTCCAATAACTCCAGAGAGTTGTAAAGTCCACACTTATTGAAAAAAGATAGATGTAATAATTTACAAAATTCACAACATGTTTTTAGCAAATCAAATATTCTGTTTCAATCCATATGTGTTGATTGTTTAGAATAAAAAAACAACTTTTTCACAGCGGTCAAAAAATGTTTAATACTCTTGCTGACTTAAAACCTAAAAATAAAAAATAATAAGAATATTAATAACATTTATTGAACCACATTAACAAAAAAATAAAGTCTACCCCAATTACTTAGGATGCAGACGTCATAAAATATGACGACATACACTCAGTCTCATAAAAAAAAAACCCTCAATAGAACTTTGAATGTAAAAAAACGTTTTATATATTCATAAACAGTGCGATTTGTTTACCTTCAGTATTTTAATTGGATGAATGTATTATAGCAGAACAGGAAACATTGCACAAAGCACATAGCAGAAATCCTCTAATAAGTAGGTACATCAGCACATACAATTATACATCGATAAGAGTATATTTTGTTAAATGCTTCAGGATTTAGGAGGCGCGTTTAAACTGCTGACGAGTTATCAATTTAGTCCCCGAGGAATTCTAACCTCTTATCTGGTTGCAGCCATCAGACAGGTCAGTCAGGCAGAGAGACAGGAAGACGGAGTCAATACAGTCGTGTGAAACCTCTCACGCCTGCACACGTCACTGGACAACTTACACCCGTGGACACCAGCACACGTCCACCAGCGCCGTGCAACATGGTGCTGATGGTGTAGCGGTCACGCTTTTGGCAATCCAACCCATTACCATCGGATATAGCCAGACCAAAGGGGTCAAAACCCTTTTTTTTATGCAATAAATGTCTCAACATCTGTAATTTACATATTTATTGTCCTTCCGTGTTCATTAGCATTGGGAGTGCACGGCCTGGTGTGACATTATGACTTAAATGTTTGGTAATGATAACATATTTTGATCAGCTTGGCAGGTTGTACACTGTAAAAAAACTGCCAAATAAATACACAGAAGACAAACCAGCTAAACTCTGGCACATTAAATGCAGCGATTAAGAGACAGACCAACGACCGCCCCATTAAAAATAAACACTGATCGAGTAAATACGGGTCCATTAACTACAAACAGACTGGCCCATTAAGTGCCAAGATAGAGTGACAATTAAGACTTGCCCAATTCAGACTCTACGACTAAAGACCGGCTCATTATATATAAATATATATATATAAAGTGTGATTGACAAAACTATGGTCCAACACATACTAGAGATAAAACACTGGCCAATTAAATGAGAGAGATTCAACTATTTAAAAGTGATAAATTAAAGAGTCCTACACTAAGAATGGTTTTCAATGGGTAACTTTTTCTGGTACCAACCGAATTTTGTCTATAGCACAGAGTACGTAAAACAAAAAAAGAACTAAAAGCTAGCATTGAATGGTCAGTTTCAACAGTGGGACCAGTAACGTCCTGGAGTCTCCGTCAGACTCAGAAACCCCCCAAAGAAAATAAAACGCCAAACATTTAGTAAGTGGACTTTAGAGATGTTGATTGGTGAATTTTTGGATTTTTCTTTGTATGAATTTCTCATCCAACTGTCTGCAGAAATGTGACTAAGTGCAAGGTGTTAAAAAAAAAATAATAGTTAATAAATAAATCAACATTTCAATACTGGAACCCAAACTCAGGAACTCAGATTTGTGATTTTTATGTTTTAAATTGATCATTGTAATGTCATTATCAAATCCGAGTAAAGAGTAAGACCTAAACTGTGTCTGGGAAAGCAGCAGTTAGTGTTTAACGGTCGAGTGCTTGCTCAGTCATTCTGTCTGAGACAGACCAACTAAACACAGACACATTCATTATTCAGACCTAGTGACTAAACACTAGCCCATTTAAAGGCTAAGGCAGACTGACTGACTAAACACTGGCCCATCAAACACTGAGGCAGAGAGACGGACCCGACAGCACAGCATCTGTTCAGCATTTTCCTTCTAGCTGAGGGGGAGGCACTCGCCACTTGACCCTGGGAGTGCCATCCCTATCACTGCAACTGCCGAAATAGCTGCATGAAGCCGACCGCATGCTAGTCGCAAGATTTCGGGGGTACAACGCCTCTAAATCAGGGTGCGCCTGATTGAAAAAAGGAGAGGGGACAAACTTAGAATTTTGCTGCAGGATGCTGGGATATACGACGTGCAACTTTATCAACCACAGGCTCCTTCTGGTGCATCTGGTGAGACGATGGTGTTTAACAGGTTCAGACCATCTCCAGACTTCAAACACATACTGCAAAACAACTGTTCACCAAGACTGCATTCAGTAAACATTGTTTTGGTAAAGGGAACAAAAAAAAAAAAAAAACATTATGCAAAGCAATGCAAGTTATCACTTTTGATGTAGCTGTCACGATTTGAATAATAAGAGGAGAAATGTTCAGAAGAGATGAAAACGAAAAAAACGGGGTGGAAAAGAGAACACTCAGAGTCATGGAGAGGGGAAAGATAAAAGGAAGAAGAGCGAAAAACAAAGAGGGAGTGGACTAGTGAGAGATGAGTTATTCAGAAAGGGAAAAAAAAGAGTGAGTGAGGAAGATGAAGAGAGACAGACGCAGTGAAGTTTGACGTGACATCAGCTTAGTTTAGATTTGGGAACTGAGCACCACTTCCAGAACTGGTTTCAACTGTACCAGACAGTTCTTGTTATCTTATTCTTAGACACTTACTACATGAGGATGGAAAACCATTTAAAGGCTGCAGAAAGCTCCTGTCAAAATGTACACAACAGAGGTCCAGGAAGCCGCTGAAAGTCTTGTGATTTTGTCAAGTCCACTGAGCAATGTGGGGCTTTAAGGGCAACCGCACAATGATAACCTGTGAGGGCACGAGGTAATTTAGGTCCAGCCTGCAGGGAAGGGAATGTAAGAAGAGAGCTCATTTCAGAAAGCTCCAGAGACCAATACACAGAGGAACTGCAAAATAAGCTGCGACTCTGGACGGGCTCTGCTCTGTTCCCGAGTCGGTCATCCATGATCTGACACCAACTCAGACAATGACTGGTGGCGGCCGAACACTTCCGGCTGTTTGGTGGTTTGATCAAAAAAAAACTCTGCGCGCTTGGTCTGGCCATACTTACGAGGACAGACAATTATCTCATAGCTTTTGTGTTCACTTTGGCCGGTCCTGACATCAAAAGAGTACAAGCGGTATGCTTCAACCACAGTGCTTGTCCAATGGATGAGTACCGTCTGAAAGCCTATTCCCCCCACACCTCGTCAGAATTGGGAGGGCTGCCTCTGACATTTTCGTGTAACTTTCTGAAACAGACTATGTAAGTTTTGAACTTCTCTCTCTCAAGTTCTCTACTTAAAAGTACAACCAAGCTCAATACCCTCAAAGCCTTTGAGAAGAGATGGAAAAGCGTGCACCGTTAACCCCATACGAACGCATCCCGTCCCTCTATACGACGGCAGGCTTTTCAACCCAGTGTTTGATACAGCTCTACACACGTCTGCCATCACTCATCACATGCAGGTTCAACCCTGACCTGTTAGAGTAACACGGGCTGTGGGAGGGATACAAGAAGGTCTAAGTTAGGGTTGGTCAAATTGTATTTACAATAGAATAAGGCTTAGCCCCCGGGGGCTGAAGTCAGAACAATGTGCTTGTAAGTATTGGAATACCAAAATACGCCCGTCTACCCTTGTGAGAACGTATTTAAAGGCACAGTTTGACCAGTCCTCACCTCTCAAGTTTCCCCGTGGAGTTTTAGACCTAAGTTTTTCTATGAGTGGGTCTCCGTTTTGTTTATCTTGCATGAGCACCAGGGTGACACAGTCCCATGGATGGTGTCACACTATTCCACTGATCAACAGGTTTCAGTATTAAGATAAGCTACGCTACACTGCAATGCGCTAACATAGCCATGGAGGAAAGAGACTGCAAAAGCGTTTAAGTCCTAAGGCGAAAACAACTTGACTGGACAACTCAGCAGTGGCGACCTCTCAATCGCACGGTCGCCACCTCCCAAAGCATGCGCTGCTTTATCTGTCTGTTTTACTCTAAATTGGACCATAATCTACAAAATGAACATCCTGCTGTATTAAAGAAGACTTTAAACTAAAGATTGAGACCATAAACTCATCAGTAAAATGTTCACTGAGGTAATAAATCAAGCGAGACGTAGGCTCATTTTCTCATAGACTTCTATACAAATCAGACTTGTTGGTCAATGCTGGATATTAGAGAGAATTCAAGTCTAAGTCACAGGTTTGTGGACTGGGGCTTGATTTTAGTGTGAGGCTTGAATAAGGTTTAGTTAAGTTTGTTAAGGTTAAGGCGATTATGCTGGTCTTCACTCTGAATGTGTGTGTGTGTGTGTGTGTGTACGCTGCAACAGGATACTGTATTATGAACAAACACTGCGGTGTTTACTTGAGGCAGTTTAAGCTGCGAGGCTGGTGTTACAGACTGATGTTTGTCGTGTCATCATTCGCTCTGTGTCATTACATCTGCTTTGATTTGTCACTCTTTTATCCAGCCATGCAACACGCTTTTGACAGTCTCCGCTCTGTTTTCAGAGATAGTTTATCACAGAGGATAATTGAATACAGAGCAGTGACATTAACTTATAATTGACACACGAGACAATGATACATGTCATAAAGACAAAAACGGGCAAAACAAATGGTTGCGTTTTGCTTTCAGCTGCACAAATCTCCAATAGGACGACTTGCTTGTCTGAATTTACGACCAAGGTATCAGATACAAAGGTTATCCAGTGCATTTACATTGATAAATATCAACTGTGCTTAAGAAAAACAACTATATATATATATATATATATATATCCTATAATAGTTTTCCTTCCAATTCAACTCTTATTGAATTCCAGAAGTAGAACAAACAAAAATGCTGCTACTGTAAAGCAAACAAAGTCCTTTTATATTTGCTTTATCACATTTAACATGAACGCAGCAGAAGCAGACAGCCTGCGAAATCAATAGGGAAAAATAAGAAACCGTAATCGTGTCAAATAGGCTAAAAGTGAACTGTTGAAAACACGGTTACATCACAGCCGTGTGTTACTACAGTGTGAGCGTCATCCACTCACACTGGTGTCGGCTGTTTGTGCGTTTGTGTGTATTAGATTGTGTCAGACTGTTGAAGCTACGTCAGGCTCGACATAATCTAACATAATCAGCAAAACAAGGGAAATAAAGCCCAGGTTGAGAGTAACCAGATGTAGTTTCTGTAGTTAATCGTTTCTGGGTGGTGACACATTTTGCAAATTGCACAGGAGTATTTAATAAAAGTTGCGGGATTATGCGACTTTTTAGGGATTGAATAACCAATGGGTTGTGTGCAAAATGTATCTTTAACATGTACAATTCTGTCTCTCTCTTGTAGTGGTTTCCTTTAAATTAACATCTAAATGAGTATCATTTCAGAAAATGGAGCTTTTTTCCCCCACAAACTCCAACTGTTTGCAAATGCAGCACTGAGACTTATCAGAGAGGAGTTTGAAATTAAAGCGGGATTGATTAAAACGGCGACTATGTGTTCTGCAGCAGTCCTAATTCATCTTGATTTATAATGAAAGCCTATGCTAAGCCTGTAGAATATAAAGCATGTGCACGCCGTGTGCCAAAAGGGGCAGGGAGGGCTCTGTGTGTCATTTTAATTGAAATGAGATGAAACATTCAATCTGTCACTCACATGTCAAAGACTTTGAGAGATCCTTTTTGAATGTGGCCAAAGGTAGGAAGCAATGTGAGGGAATTAATGTCGAAATGATTTATTGTTTGTTTTTATTTGACTTCAACTGCAGTGTTTTTGGTTGGTTTAGAGTCTATTCTCCATTTTACAGGCACCATCATAACTAAGATTATTATTCTAAGATGGAAACGATGCTTACGCACCTCTGCCTCTTTCTTTCTACACCGAGTTTGTCTTTCATAATGCCGGGACTCTTATTTTCTACAACACTGTCCTGCAGATATTTCAGAATAAAAGCCCTGTGACGATTCTGTCCACAGAAAAAGAGGGGTTTTATTTTGAAACGGGAAGTGTTGAAATAAAAATAAATCTTTACTTTTTATAACGTCTTTGACATATTCTACAGCTGTAGAGTTATGCTGTCAAAAGATAATTTTCACTTTGTATTTTTGCTGCAAATGTTTTTTTCCGCCCACCGCTCGCATGAAATGGGAGTGAATGAGAGGCGAATGTTAATTTGGCGCCGGGTGACTGTGGCCCAATGCATGTTTCTTCAGAGTCCTTCTGTACTCACAGGAGATAGGCAGCCGTGTGGTTTGGAAACCCAATCAATTATGAATTAAACTGGATTTATTTAAACTGTCTGATATTGCTCGTGTCTTACTGTGTTTTCTGCATCATTGTGGCTCTGCAATAAATATGATGAGTAAAAAATGCATCATAAGAGTATCATACATTTTAAAAAAAATCTCTCCAGAGTGTTAGGCAATATGATGAATGATATATAAATCAGCTGATTTACACTCGCCTGCCTTCACAGATTTTTGCTTTACACTGTAGAAACTAGCCCCTTTTTTTTTTTTTTGCACCAATCTAAATGAAGTATTTTCTCAGGTTTAACAGACTAGCTGAAACATTCCCATGTGGTTATTTTATTTATCAACAATTCCACAATACATTTCCCAGAAAATAAAATACATTTCAATAAATACAGTCCTGATGCGGTGACAGAACGACATACACTGCTGCAGATAGGCTTTATGAACACGTCTAAAAAATAATAATAGCTGGCTGTCGGCTAAAGAGAGATATACTGAAAGCTATTTAAATGTGCCACCTTGGGCTATAGGAAATAGTTTTGGCATGTTTCACTGTTTTTCTGACATGTGGGCCTGGCATGTTCAATTGATAGTGAAATTAATTGTATTCTCCAGCCCTAAAACAGACACAAATATGGTACAAATTCAAAAAAATGAGCTGCGCCATCAATCTGAAATGCATAACCAGCCAAAGTACCGTCTACAAGCACTTCTGTGCCAACTCTGCTTGAGCTGGACCTGCTTCACTGCAACGTCTAATAGGACGTGGACCTCAAATGACCGAAGGATACAGTGTTCAGGATATACGATTCGCTCCACTTGCTCTCAACAAGGGGGATGAGAGGAGACACGGACAAAAAGATGAACAGTGTCCAATATGGGCAGTCCATTATGGAGAGGCGCAGCGGAAAGCAATATGGCTGGATATAAGTCTTCAAATGTTAAGTCTTTGTTAAGAGAAGAAGAGCTGAATGAAAAGACTTTCACCGAGGCCCGGAGAGCTGAAAGTACGAGTACTTTTAGAGGAAAAAGGGCATCTGATTTGTTTTCTTCTGGTGCACTTAGTAGGCACGCAAGCATGTAGATTTGCCCTACGAGCACATCATGTCAACTGGATGGAAAAAGGGGCCAGTTAGGAGGAGGGGGGGTGATGGAATTAAATACTCTTTTAAATTCCATTTGGTGGCATCTGGTGCCATATTAGTCCTGAGAATAGTTTCCAAAGTCCGAGTGAAAGGAATTAACAATTAATGCTTTTCTTCGTGGCCGTTCTTTGTGCTGTAGTGTAATGATCTGGCGAGAACTCTTCCTTAGATTTCAGACTATGACCCAGTAGCTTCAAGAAGACGCAAAGAAAAGAAAAAAGTTTGGCATTGAAGCAGAATTATTTGGGATTTTTAATAGCATTTAAAGATGCACTTTGTAAAAATGAACAGCACATTTTATGAATAAGTAATGGAGAGTCACAAATCAAATGATCTTCTATAAACAGCACTAAAATGTGTTGTCCAAGTGACATAAAAATGCTCTTTAATGCTCATAAATCTGTCGCACGAGAACCATACAACTTATTTATTATCCAGCAGGATGTTTAGCCAAGTATCACTCAGAGTATCACTCTGGTCAATGTCAGCCGCAGTCAAGAACTGCATTTCAAAACGGGAACGTAGGAAGCCGATGGTTGTTTGGGGAAGTTTACCTGGAGACATTTATCCCTTGAGCTTGGTTTGTTTTCACCTGCCATCTCCATGCCCTTTGAAGTGCTGTGGTTCAGTACAACCAACCGCTAACCCTTAAAAAGGTGCCAGGAATACTTATTCAGAGCGTAGACGACATCAACCAGCCATGTAGACAAATGCCTAAATACAGCTTTTCATTCATGTGTGTGCAAACAGCACAAACCAGGTTCGTTTTTATTTATCTAGTTTTCAGGGAGGAAATGTAAACTTTTCAGCACAACGTCAGGTACTCGGATCAAGACGTGCAACATTTACACATAAAATTATCCCAGTCTCCTCCACACACAAGGCATTAAGCTCATTCATTTAACTCCACTTCCACCGATACCCTCGGTATCTGTATCAGTATATGTATCTCTATATGTATCTGTATCAGTATATGTATCAGTATATGCATCAGTATATGTATCTGTATATGTATCAGTATATGTATCAGTATCACTATAAGTATATGTATCTGTATCTGTATCACTATAAGTATCTCTATCGTATCTGTATATGTATCAGTATAAGTATCAGTATCACTATAAGTATCTGTATCAGTATCGTATCTGTATATGTATCAGTATCACTATAAGTATCTGTATATGTATCAGTATCACTATA